>OZ018394.1:42868402-42896196 GCA_963969525.1 Ontholestes murinus
CCCGCAGTGCACTAATGAAAGCGTTACTTAGCAACCAGTAAACAAGTTGCACAAATGTCGGCCGCCATTATTATTTATGGAAAAAATGTTCGCTTTATTGTAATCGCTTCGACTTGCATTAAATGAAATCTTCAGAGTTCTTAAATCTACCATTTCGTTTGTATTATATATTTTATTTATAGTTTATTAGTTATTTGTATCAATTAATAAAAAATTAAGTTTTTCGTCGAAAATTTGTGCTATAATATATTTATTTGTCAAATTTGACATTTTTGTGCAGTAAAAACAGTTTGACATTACCGTGCAATAAAAACACAAAAAAGCACTAGTGCTTTAAAAATCCACTTTTACAATGAAAAATGATGCAAAAAGCGTCTACTTTCTGTGCGATCGTAGATAAATTAAATAAAACTGTGTCTTTCAATATTAGAAACGATAAATGTATAGACAATGTATTCACAAATATAGATCAAAGTAACATTTTGGTAGACTATATTGATACATCGCTCTCCGACCATCTAGGCATTATAGTGACAATTAAATATCCAAAAAAGGTAAAAAAATTAAACACTTAATATAATATCTAGGCTGCTTACATTACAGGATAAGTTTATTTTCTTTGAGTCAGAAGATAACATGAACTTTGACTTTATATATGCACAACAGTCAAATATAGATTATAAATGGGAGCATTTTGTTAAAAAGCTTTCTGAATTCCTAGACATATCCTTTCCAACTAGGATATTTAGTGGCAACAAAAAGCATGGCAAGGTTAAATGGTTTAACTCTGAACTCAGAGAAATGCGATAACATTTGAGATTAGTAAATGAGAACTTTTCATTACACCCGTCAACTAAATCAAAGCAAGCCAGAGATGATTATAAGAAAACATATAAAGCATCAATTAATGAACAAATTAGAACCTCAAATGTAAACTTTATAAGCCAAAGTAAAAACAAATCTAAAGCAATGTGGGCAACATTAAATCGTGCCAGAAATCCGTCTCAAACTAACACGTCTAAAAATGACATAACCTGTAATTAAATTCGTTTTCTGTTAGCGTAGCCAATAAATTACACAGTAGTTCAGTAAATTTAAGTTTTGCAGAAGATATAAAAATTCAGACAAATTAAAATTTAAAATATTATTAATTTTTGCGGCTTCTACTTCGTTATACATGTTTGAGTATAAATAAAACACTTTGTAACTTTGTTTGTATAACACTATTTATTTTCTGTTTATTTACTATAGTTTCGGCATCTCAACGTGCCATTCTCAAAATCATCAACTCATTGTATGTTTTGATAATGGCACGTTGAGATGCCGAAACTATAGTAAACAGAAAATAAATAGTGTTATACAAACAAAGTTACAAAGTATTTTATTTATAAAATTTAAAAATTTGTTTCAAAGAAGTCACCTTTATTCAAATTCGAGATGCTATAAATAAAATAAAACATAGTAGCTCTAGAGATATTTATGGATTTAATGCCGAAATCATAAACACTATTTTAAATATTTTAATAAAACCTCTAACTGTGTTTATAAATAATATAATTGTATCTCGGCAGTTTTCAGATGTTTTAAAATTTGCGAAAGTGACTCCCATATACAAAAAAGGAGAGTTAAATGACACTGATAATTATCGCCCGGTATCAATACTTTCATATTTTTCCAAAGTTTTTGAAATTATATTAAAAACTCAATTAGTTAATTATTTTGAAACAAATAATATATTTTTTCAAAATCAATATGGCTTTCGCTCGAATTATTTAACAATGGATGCATTGATTAATCTCGGTGCAATTATCAATGAAAGCTTTCAAAACAAAACACATTGTGCGGGATCATTCCTAGACCTTACCAAGGCTTTTGACTGGGTCTCACATCAACTGCTAATAAAGAAGTTGGAATTGTATAACTTTGGTGAAGTTAGTCAGGGTCTTAATGCATCATATCTGACAAACAGAAGACAGGTAGTTTACGTCAATCAGAATTACTCAGAGCCTCTAAATATATTACATGGTGTTCCTCAAGGGTTAATTTTAGGACCTGTATTATTCCTTATATATAAATGACCTACCTCAGTATTTCGATGACGTTCATATCATCTTATTCGCGGATGATACTCACAATTGGTAACACGGAAAAAACATCAGAATTATGAACGGAGTTCATCATCAGCATCTCGTTTGTCAGTTGG
Source organism: Ontholestes murinus (assembly GCA_963969525.1). NCBI lineage: Eukaryota > Metazoa > Arthropoda > Insecta > Coleoptera > Staphylinidae > Ontholestes > Ontholestes murinus. The sequence continues at coordinate 42,870,606 of OZ018394.1, forward strand.
CTTAGTAACTGCATTACACGACTGAATTTATTCAAATCGTAATCATAATTTTTGTATCCAGCAGTAACAATTAAATATTTTCATCTATAGTGCCCTGTTTCTTTCAACACGTCCCTAAAAATATTTTTCCATTTTAATTTCCCCATAAAAATATTTCGCTGTCGAAATTGGACTGGTCCAATTTAGACAACTATTTTCTTTTTAATTCAGACAACTTGAATATTTATTGCTAAATATTATACAGAAATCTTAATCTAGTATAATCTGTCAAAATTATATCTGCGTATTATAGGTACATAACTAAGCTTATGATTATATAATATTTTAAATTAAAACAAAAAAATATATATCCGCCTTGCTTTAATCACGAAATTATTAAGCTTATTAAAGAAAACAGCCTAACCAGAAAAAAACTTAAACATTAATTGGCAGAGTTAACAAAATTTAGAAATTTAAGATTATTAATTAAGGGCAAAATAAAATGGACTTATCGAAATTATATATTATCAACAGAAAATCAGATTATGTCTAATCCCAAACAGTTTTGGAACTACGTAAACTCCAAAAAGGCAAATAAATCTAGGATTTCGACATCTCTGATACATGACGATAAGTGTCTTGATAATCCTTATGGGATTATGTAAATGGTTTTTGTGAGTTGTTTGAATCTGTACATACCCCTTTTTCTAAAAATATTCAGCCTGCTAAAGCCAGTGATATACCTTCCTTTATTTTTTTTAAAATTTCGACTGATTCAGTTTTTAAACTTCTTAAAAAGCTCCCAAATAACAATTCCAGTGGCTATGATAAATTGCCTGCATTTCTTCTAAAGGATTGTGCTGTCTTACTTTGTGAACCACTTACTATGTTATTTAACTTGTCAATTAAAACTTGTAAATTTCCAAAAAAAATTGAAAATTGCATCTATTTGTCCTATACTACAATCATCCTCGCCCTTAGTAAACGTTAACAATTTCCATCCTATTACAATCCTACTACACATTGCGAAAGTATTTGAAAGGGTTTTGTATGATCAAATCTATAACCACATTAAACCGTTTATATCTATTAAACAAGATGGTTTTGTACCTGGTCGCTCAACAGTGAGTAATTTATTTATATTTACACAAAGTATTGCTGAAACACTTGATTCTGCTAGATAACTAGATGTTGTTTGCACAGACTCTTCTAAAGCATTCGACAAAGTCGATCATAATATTCTTTTATAAAAGTTGAGTAATTTAGGTTTTTGCAAATCATCAAAATTATTAATGAATTCCTATTTACATGAGCGTGAAACCTATTTGACTCTTAACAGCTTTAAATCTAATTCCTACTTCCCAACGTCAGGTGTGCCACAAGGTTCAATATTAGGCCCGTTGTTATTTAATATTTTTATAAATGATCTATCTGAAAATTTTAACTGTGCACATCTTCTTTACGCAGATTATCTAAAAATTTATTCTAATGTAAATAATATGAGCGATTGTCAGAATTTACAAAGCAACTTAGATAAAGTTTCTAATTGGTGTCAAGAAAATAGACTGGAACTGAATGTTGGTAAATGTAAATCTATGTCTCTTACTAGGAAATACAATCCAATTTAGTTTAATTATTGTATCAATACCACTCCAATACAAAGAGTCACACTTTTCAAGGATCTATTATTTAATAATCATGTTGAGGCTATTGTTAATAATGCCTTTAAATCCCTTGGCTTTATTTGTCGGAATTCAACAAATTTTCAAAACCCAATCATATTTAAAACTATTTATTTTGCGTATGCGGCTTTGATATGGTCTCCCCAAAATCAGCAACAGTCCCAAATTTATAAGGTTTAAGCCATCCCTAAGGCTTGTATCATGGGTGTTCTCTGGGGAATGCAATACCGTTAAAAAATTTCAATATCGGCATTTCGGTATTTTCGCTTTTAGAACCTGCAATACCGGTAAAATAAAGATATTACTAAAACTTAAAAAAAAAGTAAACAAAATTGAAATTTATTTACCATAGGTTATATTCAAATATATGTCAAACTAACTAAAAACTAAACATTTATTCTTAAGAACGCAATACTTTTAACAAAATCAAATAAAACTTCTTCAATAAATTACATTAATTAGTACAACAGATTTTTATTTTGTATTCAAATTAATATATAATTTCAAAAAACCTATGTGATCCAATGTACCGACGCCTAACCTTGATCTTATTTTTGTGTTAATATGTTGAGCAGCCGAAAAGGGTCTTTCAGACTCGACACATGTTGGTGGTATTGTTAACAAGTATTCATAAGCTAGTTTTAGCAGCACCCCCCTTATTATGTGCTCTTCAAAAAATTGAAATACTTCTTTTAGCTGATTCCAGTTCCAATCCTTTGTTTTGTTTCTTAGGTTTGGAACACTCGTAATTGCTTTATAATAATCTCTAATTTGGTTTTTAATGAAACTGAGGACAGAGATGTTGTTACTGGTATATCTTCATCTTCAAGATCTAAATCTTCACTACTGTCTGGTTCGTTATTTTTAATCCCTAGGCGTTTTATAGGAGGAATCAATATTTATGTAATAGAACCTTTTTTAAGTTTAGAAAATAACTTTGTATCCGTTTAGGTTTCCTTTTGTGATGTGCTGTGTATATATTGCAAAACTTCGTTCCTCTTTGGATTATTCTAAACTTCAGAGTTTTTGTCAATTCAATACTTATTTTACTTTCAAGGGCAACAATCGTGTCAATCATGAATTTAAACGTCGCGTCTGCAACCAGATGATTAGAATCTGTTCTGCACAGAGCTTCGACTCCTATTTTAATTGGTGACAATGGATCGATGGTTTCAGAAATTAATAGAAACTTCTTTTCGGGAAAGACTGTGTTTGCGTTTAAATCTCTTTGAACACAATGCCGTAATTGATAAAACCTTTCCATCATAACAAGTAAACTATTTCAACGTGTTATGATATCCAATTGCACATTCAATTCTTTTCCAAATTGTAGTTTTACATATTTTTATAAATATTGATCATTTTTTGTGACTCTTCTAATTTTTGTTACCAGAGGGGATAAGTAAGTATAATTCAAATTTATTTCATTGCCAACAAATCCAAACTAAGGGTCAACACTATCATCTTTTTATTTTTTTTATTTTCTTAATTGTCAGTTTCTATGTCATTGCCATCATCTACATCACAAACAGCTAGATGGATGCTATGTTCAAAACATAACTGATGTCCAACATCAATCAAATATCCGAGTTTTAGCATAATCGACGCACCATCTGTCGATATACAAACAATGTCATTTGTTAAGTTGAGATCATATTCTTGTAATTTTGTTTTCAAAATCACATCTTCCAAAAGAATGCACCTTGCCTTTCGATTTTAAAAAAGACATTTCATTAATAACTTCTTTTCTTACCTTCTTATTATATTAAATGGTCAGGGATTTTATTGTTGCAGCTGATTTTGGTAGATCATTATATCCCCTAGCCTGTAGCCCTTTTCTTATATCTTCCGAAGAGCAGAACATTCTAAATGGTAGCCCACCACGCGCAAATCACGAGTCAGGATGTCACATTACTGTTCCTTCTTTTGACTTTTGACTGCAAATAATGACTTAATGTTTTGGTAGCTTTTCACTAGAACGAGAGGCATCATTTTTTTTATCTGCTGCTACATCGCTTTTGTTTTTTTAACAGCCCGCACTGATCTATTTCCCTAACATGTATCTCCTTCCTAATTTGCTACATACGGGATTCCCCGAATCAAGCTTACCATGTATCAACTAGCGCCAATGTTCCAATACTGAAATTACCGGTATTTTTAAGATGAATTGTTAATCGTTAATTGTTTTTGGTATACCGGTATACCGGTATTGCATTTCCTAGTGTTTTCTTTTCTTTAGTTGAAATTACGATACCAGTATCAAACAGAAGACTCATCTATAACATTTTCTCCATACACATCCATCAGATGAACATCGCAAGGTCACACATTTCTTGCGTTGAGAAATAGCAAAGCCCTAACTTTACAACTGGCGGCGTTCTTTATTTTCTTAAACATTATAAGCATTCACATAAACAGCACAGTTAATACTAGCGAGACGTAAATTTGCACACATTCTGCTGAAAAACATTGAACATCCGGCAGCTACTATATTCGTCAGCGCTCCGCACGGAGAAAACGAGTACTATTTTCCTACCATCCCTCGAAGAATAAATATATATTTAAATAATTTTGATGTATTGCTTTTTCATACATTCTAAATTGGATTATCTGAAATAATTTGATACACTTATTTATATAGCAAATGTATCGAAACTAGATATTGTGCAAAATAAATGTAATAACTTTCAATTTATCTCTGGGTTCAAAGCCGGTAATATAATATATAGTTTTAAATATTTAAACCTGCTTTATGTATTTCTATTATACAAATTGATTTTAAGAAATATTCAGAATTTAGACTATAAAAGTTGTTAAATACTTTTAAATATTTTAGTAAAAAATTCAATATTTTTAAGAAACAATAAATTAATTATGATTAATTAGTTATTTTAGAATTTATTTTAAATTATTCTGTGTCAAGTGAGTGTGAATGGTTTGTCAATTGTCATTATTTTGGATTGTTCTCTCAATGAGATTCTCTTCTTTAAAAATTGCTTAATATATTAAATATAATAATAGAATAAATTCCAAACACAATGACACTTCAATACCAATTCAGTTCAATAAATTAGTTAAGTTCAAATGTTAAATACTTTTAATGACGATAACTTATCTATTTTATTTTTATGTGTTGTTATTCGACGTATTTTAAAGGAAACGTAAAAGTAAGCATGTTTTCAAATTTTAAAGCATGATTTTATATAGGGTGATATCACTTTGTTATCAGGAGTCGAATGTTCGAATTTCAACGTTGGAGCATTCACATCATATCTTCACACAAAAGGAGTGTCGCTGGGAATTGACATGGGTGTAAATTCTGAAATGCCTTTTTTATATAAAGAAATGTATGTTCCACTGCTGGAATTATTGCGCAACCATTTATGAGACAGGAATCTAATATCACAGACCTGTTATTTTAATTAACTCCAAAATCGGCATCTTATCTCAAGTCATATATGTATAATATCTATCTACATTTACAAAATATTTTATTAAAGAAAAGTATTATTGTTTAAGTTTTGTATATATAGAAAGGGTGTTATATTTTTAATTAAATTCAAAATTGTGTTTAAGATCAATTTGATTACAGAATATTGTATGTAAAAGCAAAGTATTTCATTTTACAATGAATTTACTAACATGATATACATATTGTTTACTATTACTAAAAATTAATGAACGAAAGAAATTATGTAAATTAAACTAAAAACATAAATTAAATTTGTAGTGTGTGATATTTTCCAAAGGAAACTAGTCTCTAGCATCTTTTTGTATATGATCTTTTAAATATGTAGTTAGAATATTTTGTAGAAAATAGGTTGAATTTGTTGCCTGTAAAATATTGTCACTCTACAACCATAAAAATCTAAAATTTCTAAACAATACGTCACAATATCACATTACAGATTTACGTGTGACAGAAAAAACAGTTGACATTATTATTCTTATCAATACCCCACTTAAATATTCAAGCACCATATTTTTATTTTGAAAATTATTATTCTCCGTTTTCCTTTATTTTTGCTACTATCTATCGAGACAATAAAATAAATATTTTACGGTTATCATATATATATATATATATATATATATATATATATATATACATACCTGTTATTAGCTACTTTACTGCTAACAAACTATAGCAGAACATCATTTTTGTTTCGGTTTCTTTACTTACCCAAAGCAAAGATCTTTTTCCTTTTTAGTGAATATTCAATAAGATTGCCTTGTTTTCAAGTAATTTCAAAAATAGTTGTGAAATTATTATCAAATTAATTGTGTGCAATGCGTAGTTATGATTTAAAATTAATCACATATTTTATAACTACCTTTTTAGAAGTAGATCAAATCAATTTTAGGTATTTCATACCTTGTAACTAATATTTAAGGAGAATTCTGAATATTAAAAAAACGTTGAGTTTTATTTTTTTATAATGTTTGCTAAGCATATCTATTTCTTAAACTATTCCAGTTGTTTCAATAAAGTTATTTAGTTTCAACTGGTTCTTCCTTAATTAAGCTATTTTGTAATTGTCTGAAATAAAAACCTATGATCCAGTGAGTCTTAGATGTAGTAGTGTTTATCGTTATTTTCTAATTACCAGTTACTTTATTATAAATAAACATGGATGTTTGTACAATATTGATTCAATTAAATGCAAAATTAGTGATCACGCAAGGATTGATAGGTATTTTCGCAGTGATGACAATATTAAATTAATCATCTTAGCATATTAGTTAGTCTGTGATAAAAACTAAGCTATATAAACTAAACACATTATAATTTTTATTCTGAATGAATATGCAGAATCAACAAATGTTTGATTAAATATAACCAACATTGACTGTGGTTAACCTAAAATATTAATTATATATTTGTTATTAGTTATTTTTTTATCAAATACAAACTATATTACACTTTTGCATTGTTTTAGGGTAGTATTGAGAAGACAGAGGGAGAGTACAGCAATACCACGAATCTTCATTATTATTATTAACAGTAGCAGATAATATATTTGAACGATATCTAGTTTATATTTGCGCTAAAGTCGCCATGATTAAACTATATGTCTGCACATGCTGTGGTCCAGCATATAGAGGTGAAATCTTCAAGGTTGTTGTTTGATTGGCTAATAATCATTAATTAACAAATTACATTCAAAGCTATTGATGGTTCTCTGCCCGTTAAATTCCGAACAACAGAGATCTTCTTCTTCTGGTGCCATCTTTTACCGGAGGTTGGATATCATCATTGCTGTTTTCCTTTTATCTAGAGCTGCGCCGAAAAGTTTTTCGTAACGAAATTCCCGTTCTAATAATGTTCCGTTTTCCCTTTTTACCCCGGATGATTATTCTGAACATCTCATAACTCGGTCCTCTCATTAGATGATCTAGGTATTGTAGCTTTCTTCTCTTTATGATGTTAATTACTTCATATTCTTTTCCTATTTCTTGTAATACTTCCTACTTTTTTCCTCTGTGTCCAGAATATGCTAAGTATCCTTTTGTTACACCTGTAATTACTGTAATTTATCTGTGGGTTCTTGTTTCAGTATCCAGCTTTATAGTCCATATTGTAGCACTAAAAATACACCTTAGTGCTCACACTCTTAGTTCTAATGTGAGATTCCTGTTACAGAGGATTACTTTATTAGTTTTATAAATGCACTTCTCTATTCTCGCTCTTATTTCTTGTTTGCTCGTTATTTCCTATGATCCATGTACCTAGGTATCTACAATTTTTAACTCTTTTCAGTTGTGTACCCCGTAAATATACTGTGTGTCTCGTTTCAAGACGCATCATAAGAAATTCTCATGTAAAATTTTCAATTACAGTTTGTATTTCTATTATAGAACCAAAACGATCAGAAAAAAATTAGATTGGTTCCATTATCTATTATAGTTATTTTGGAAGTTTTATTTTTATTTCATCTTCAGTTTTAATAAAAATATAGCTTAAAAAGTGTGAACAAATATTCGAAAATAAAATCCTCAAAATAGTAATTGCTGTAAAAAGTCAGTATTTGTCATCGAAATTGATTAAGACACAAACAAATAATTCAATTCAAAATGAGTGCCTACACCACCAAAATGTTCAGATCATCAAATTCATTCTTTGTGTGCTATTTGCAACTTGTTTAGTATACATTTTGGGTTTACAGTGCCGTGTCAATCAACAATTATTAGAATTGATCAGAAATATTTGAAAAGAATGGTTGTGTAAACGATGAACATATTGTTACTATTAACAGAAGGAAATCTAAAGAGACTAAAACAAATGTATTGACAAGGACAACAGTAAATCCAACATTAAGTATAAGAAATATAGCTTCGGAATTTGATGACATCAAATCTACCATCCGTCGAATTTTGATGGTATATATTACCGACCCTACAAAAGCCAAGATCATCAAGAACTGCTACCAGTTGATTCTGAATCAAGAACGAAATTTTGTAAACTTATAATGGAATAGTTTAACGAGAAGAATAGTGCGTCTAAAAATAACTAACAAAATAATCGTCATTCTTCTCAAAAACTATTCAATATATGGGCAGGAATTTTAAAAATAGTTGGTCCTATTTTATTGAAGACAAATTAAAGTATTTAGATTTATCAAATTATAGAAGTCGCTCGTAACAATAATATATGGTTTCACCGGGACGTATGCTCAGCACATAATGCAGCTCAAATGAAATATTGTTTTAATTTAACATTTTTATGCAAATAGATCGGTACAGGCGGTACACACAAAGGAGCAGAGCAAAAACATCAAAAATAAACATTTGCAAAATAACAGACATAACTCCTTTTCAAAAGTAACCATTTATTTGTTATAGTTTCTTAAAATAAACTTTTATGTTTATTCTTTACATAAGCATTCTTTCTAAATTTGAATAGTCTAATAATTGTAATTTAACTGAATATGGTTTTCAAATTTTGTACAAAATAAATAAGAAATTGTAAAAAAGAGTCTTATTCTGTTTAGGTCAATTGTACCTATAAGTTAACTTGTTTTAACAAGAATAATGAATTTGTGCCTTTGAACTCGCTACCTGTACCTTTAGATGTTATGTACTGACGTTTCAAAGCACTGAACTTTTCTTTTTGTGGTGTAAGCCCTCATTTTAAATTGAATTATTTGTTTGCGGCTGACAATCACTGACTTTTTACAGTAACTACTATTTTGAGAATTTTATTATCGAATATTTGTTCACACTTTTTAAGCTATATTTTGAATAAAACTAAAGATGAAACCAAAATAACTATAGTAGGTGAAGGAATTATTCTAAATTTATTTTGATCATTTTCATTCAATAATAGATAATTGAAAATTTTACATGGGAATTCCCTGTGATCCCGTTTCAAGGGACACACGGTATATTTGCTGTTATCTTCAGTATTTTTGTTATTAGCATATAGTTCGTCTTTTTTGTATGAAAAACGTACTTGTTCTATTTAGTGGCCTTTGAAATTATTTTAGCGGAATTCCCTATAATGACGGTGTCATCTGAAAATCTTATTCTGTTTATGGTTTTCTCTTAATTATTATTTCCTCTTTTTGCGATATTAATGGTTCTTCAAAAATTAATTTAGTGTACATATTGATGATCGGGGAGAAATAATGCAACCTTGTCGCACTCTTTTCCTTCCTTTCCAATTGAGTTGAGTTCATTGTCCACTATTTTTTTGTGCGCGCTGATTACGATACAGGTTTGTCTTCATTCTCAAGTTTGTATTGTCTACATTTTTCGATTGCAGAATTTCAACTCGTTTTTCCAGTCTTACTTTGTGAAAAGCTTTTTTGAAGTAGGCGTAACAAACATAGGCGTCCCCGTTCATATCCGTGCATCTTTCTATAATACGGTAAATGAGTGCATTAAAAATATTATTCTGTATTCACTGCAATATCTAGTGTTTGTGGTTTTTAGGATAGCGCAAAAGGTGGAGAGTAACCATTTGTCTGGATATATGTCATATTTTGTGTATTGCGTTGAATAAATCTAACAGTAGGGGAACATGGGACAGAACAGATTGCTTATGCACTCAAATAACCACATTTGATGAGATAGCTCAAAATGTTCATTATCATTGGAGAGCTTGTTCATTCGGTTACATTCGCGCCATAAACTATTAACTTATAACTCAGCACAGAAACGAGCTACAGAAACTTACAACTTATAACACTTCTATCGAACCCTTAAATTTTTCGACCTTTAAAAAATATGGGGCTGAACCGATTGCTCATCTGAAAAGGATGTTTTGATAATTTAAGTCTCATAAATGGCATGTTTAATGTTCGAATCGGTTGAAATATTTATTTTGAGTAGAAAAATGAAATAAAAATGAATTCGTGCTCAAAACTAATAAATTAATATGGAATTGAGGAAATTAATCACTATCCGACGACGAAAGCGCCTTTTTCAGATGTCCACGTCCACGTCCACTATCACAAGTCCACGCCCACCACTACAAGTGGATGGTAAAACACCCGTGGTAGTTCCATCAAGAGGGTAGCTCAACAAGTATCAGCTATACAAATTGAATTATTTGGCAGCGTTCGTCACATCTATTTCGCCTCTTACTACATCAATCCTGCTGTTAACAATTTTTGATTCACGACTTTTGGTCTAGTACCAACGCGCTTCGAAGCATCGCCGCAGTGAGTCCGCAATGTTAAATACTTCAAACGAAACTCACGAGCTGCACTTTGTAATACCTTTTCCAATTGTCCTTGGTGGATTGCCGGCGTCTTAACAAGCAATCGATAGTGACGACTTTTCACAAAAAAATCTTTTGTGCTTTGGAATGATAGAATTTCGCAAAATACTCATGTTCAGCACGAAATTTCACTTCAGAATACATTTACCGCATCAATTTATCTCAATTATTAACCAAGTTATAGGATGACTAATTCTGGGCAGAACAAGTAAGCGACTGACACAAAAACATATTTAATCTTATAGCGTCTGCAAATGGCGGTTCTGACAGCTCAAATTTTTTGTGTAACGTAAGCTTCACACGACTATTCTACATAGTAAATATTGTACTAATCGGATACGTAGTCGGTTGTGCCCAATGTTACCCTATATTTAAGGTCATCTATGGGTGTGGACCGAATAGTATCCGGTGGTATAAATATACGAGAAGAATGAAGAAAACATGAAGAGGAAACTGACATGTCAAAAAGCCGGCGGTGAATTGAGTAGCTATCGGCGACATGTACGTAGAAGAAGCGCAAATCGGTGGTGGACTGAGTAGCCATTGGTGACGTATCCGTTACCACAAGCAAGAAGATAGAAAAGCTAAAAGAGAAAATAGAAGAACGCGCAGGCTCAAAAAGCTAACGGTGGATTGAGTAGCTGTTGGCAGCTGCTTAAAAAAAGAAGAGGAATCATATTAAGGGGAGTAATTGTTGTGAGGAAGGAATAAAATTTTAAAATTTCGGGTTGTTTCCTTACCACTGTGTCCCTAAATGGGAGGGTAAAAATAGGTTACTTTAAGATTGGGTATAGTAAAACACTTGTTTTGTTCCATATTTTTATTTTCAGTTGCCTGACACGTGTTTCGATCGTAACGGATCGAGACACGTGTCAGGCAACTGAAAATAAAAATATGGAACAAAATAAGTGTTTTACTATACCCAATCTGAAAATTTGGTTCCATCAAGAAAGTAGCATTAAAAGTGTTGAATAGGTTAGTTATAATTAGTGCATATGTAAATTGCAATACTTTTGTGAAACAATAAATAAATTTAAAAAAGGTCATGTATGGCCATTTATATATTTAAAAGTTTATTTACTCTCTGCTTAAATTCAAACAGCTTGCAAGTGTAGAACGTTCTTCGTAATATTATAAATAGGGAAATACGTTAAGGTTATTTTCCATTAGTTTAAAACATAGCTACAGCATCTATAAAGCAGGTAAATTTTATGTTCTTTAATCAATTATATAACTACCGACTAACTATCGTGTCATCAGCTTACTTAGCATTATAAAGAGACTTGTTGAGAGGATTTTTCTGCGATAAATATCAGTCTATTTTTAGAACTAAAAAATCATCACAGACTCTCAGGTCAGTTTCTGTACTGGCGTATCCTTTCTTCATTGGCTATCAAAGATGATTAGATTTATCTTTAAGGGATTTTAGATTAAATGCGTTCGATACAGTATGACGTGGTTTATTTTGAATTCCACGATTATTTCATTAAAGCCATAGAAAATTGTCCTTGGTCGTAAAATTGACAACACCCTTTTCATCCACTGGAATATCTCGACACATATGCGTCCTACAAAAAAATGTTTCAAATAAAAGTTTGATGGTTTCGAAAGGGCCATCTGATCCTATACAAATTTTTTCACTCCCACCCTTTAGGGGGCCGGGCAGGGGGTCAACTTTTATATCTTAAATGGGAACCCTTATTTTTTATTGCAGGTTCGGATTCTACATAAAAAAATATGAAGATTTTAGTTGAACTTTTTTTTCGAATTCGTGATAGATGGTGCTGCCATCCACTTTCTCATTCGGTGAATAATCGGCCATTTCGGTTGATTGTCAGATAATGCAATTATCACGAGCCGCCGCATTTTTTGTGCGAACTGTCCGGAAAACTAATTGCAACTAAACAACATTTTTGGCAAATTGCTTGTTTTGATTTTCGTCAGAATGTTTGTTATGATTTTCGTCAGACGGTTTGTTTCATTTTCCAGGAAGTAAACGGGGCGCGGTTAAGCATCTTTTTGTCAACAATTTTGCTAGAATAACCAGCCATTCACTGGTGCATTGACCCTACGCGATAAGATGACGCACTCCATTTCAATGGCGAACAATTAAAAGTGACGATTTTATCGTCATTTTATCGTTTTTTGACTTGATTAATGTTATTTTTGCGATTGCGGCGCCATCTATCACGAATTCGAAAAAAAAGTTCAAATGAAATCTTCATATTTTTTATATAGAATCCGAACCTGCAATAAAAAATAAGAGTTCCCATTTAAGATATATATATAAAAGTTGATCCCCTGCCCAGCCCCCTGGAGGGTGGGGGTGAAAAAATTTGTATAAGATTAGATTTCCCTTTCGAAACCATCAAACTTTTATTTGGAACATTTTTTTGTAGGACGCATATGTGTCGAGATATTCCAGTGGATTTATTAAAATGGGTCACCCGGTATACAACACTGTATAATATCTCCAATTTCTGAATATCTCTACTAGCGATATTCAGAAATTATTTTCGGCAATAATTATGATTCTTTGAAAAATGTTCTTCAAGTTTCTTAATTTTTGTGGAAAGTGGGTGAATATATTTAAAAAAATCAATCGCCTATAAATACTTGTCTAGAAGGAAATCAAATCCGATTAAAGGTGAGATTTAATATTTTGGAATAATTTTCAATCATAATTTTAAGGGGTCAAAATGATCGCTTATTAGATGCAACGAATTGTTAATATAAGATCAAATCTATTCATTACATTTTCACTATGATGATTAGAGTGATATTGCAGCTTTAATTTAGACTTCTGCATATTTTTACAAATTGCTAGACTTCATTATGTATGATATATGAAAGCACTTTTTGATACAAAATTCGTGAAATAATTCAAGTAATGAAATTCTCAGTTTGATAAAGATAACATGGAAAGGTTCACTTTACAGCAAAATAGAAAAAAATCTCTTCCGCCTTAAATTTCCAAAATGCTATTGCTGATAATAAACTTATGCCTTCATCATCATCGTAATTCGCTCAGTGCTTGATCATAATGGATTTGCGAATTGTACATTTTCTCAAAAAATGTCTCCAGGCCGTTATAAAAACGGATGCAATTTATGGTTTGTTTAGTATCATAAATACGAAACCTTTTCAGAGTTGTAGTGAATAGAAATTGTTATTTATGCTCGTCCCCAAAATGGCGACGGATCAGGTAGTAAAGGACCCCAAAGGGAAAAAGAGGTCGGTGTAATATAACTGAAATCTCATATTTACTTATTACTTTAATTTTGTATCGAGAATTAAATTAGGGAAATTTCTATGTACCTAGACTAGGCGTTACCTAAAGTTTGCGGGCCTGCACATTTCTTTTCTTTGGAACAACGGATAAACCGGAATAAATTATATTGAGGAATTAAATAATGGAAATTTCCAGATTATGACCTAACAATTAGCATCTGGGTTTGTTTTCTAAATTCGGTAATCTCTCAAACGGTGAAATCACGTTAGGCGTAACCTACCGACAAGTAATCCACTACCTGAGGCGGCTAAACGGCGATGACCAAATCCTTTATAATTCCATAATTTATATTAAAAACTTGACGACTAAAAAGTTCATAAACATACGTCAGTAAAATAAAATATTCCTATGATCCTATAATTTTACCCCCATCATATTACTAAAGAAGTGGAGTGTTTAGAATATGCATATATAACAATATTGGTAAATCAAAATAAAATTTCTTGCTTTATGCAGATGATATGAAGCTATATAGTAAAGTCACCATCAGTAAGGAATTTAATGAACACATACATTTATTTACTGCAAAAGCTTTACAAACAATAGATTTTTTTGGTCACCACATTACCAGTGTGATATAGATAGATTGGATCGTGTACAACATAAAATGATAAAACTAATTAGCTGCAGGTCAAACTTCTAGATATTAAGAAACAATCTACAAAATCAGCAGCCTACAAAACACACTCATAGTTTTAAGGTCCATTAATTTTTCTTTTATTGTAATATGTTTTCAATCTTTTTTATTTGATATACTTTTTGTTTTAGCATAGTTATTTGATAATTATACAGAAAAACAATGGAAACACTTTCTTTCACAAAATATTTTTTGTAAGAAAGTGTTACCATTGTTTTTCTGTGTAATTATCAAATTTATCTTCACGTAACTCACAAAAGCACGTTTCTATAGTTATTTGAATGTATTTTTTATATGTGTATAAAATATGTATTCTTTTAATTTAGGTGTAAATTTTATTATTTTTAAATTACTGTAAAATATTTCATAATTTATATAAAAAAAATTGACGACAAAAACCTAAAACTGTTTATTTATTAATGGATTGCTATTTCGAAAAGGCACATAATTTTTTTGGATTTCCCGGCAATTATTATCATGCTGTGCCACCCTGTTATATATATTCCGTGATTTTTTAAAAAACTATAACAGTTACTTGTTAATATTTTATGAGTAAACATGGATATTATTCAAGATATAAGTAAAGTCTATTACGTTTTCGAACAATTTATTTATTTGAAAAATAGTACAATAGGAGCAACGACGTATTTCCGTTGTTACAAAAAAATGTGTAGGGGTACCATGCGAATGAAAAATGCTACGGTAATTTTGGGTAATGCACATAACCACCATGTACATCCTGAAGAAGTTGATAGACTTCTGTATATCAAAGAAGCTAGGCAGCAGTCTATCAACAGTCAGCGTCTGCTACAACATTTGATTGTGGAAACTGAAGCCCTGCATCGTGGAGGTAAGTTTATACATGATTATAATAATAATAACTGGACAATAATTGAAATTCTTTTATAGGTTCGAGTCTGGTGTCACATGCTAGTGTGAGGAAGAGGATGCTTCGTGCTAGACAGCGACATAAACCTCAGGTGCCAGTTGAACCTGCAAGAATCGGTAAGTTACACACACGTTAATTTTTATATTTTGAGTTATTCATGAATACATAATAAAATTTAATATAATTTTTTAGAAGATGAAGTAGTTAACCCCCCTCTTCCCCAGCCAGAAAGACTCGGTAAGTTGCACACACTATTATTTTTATATTTTGAGTTATTCATGAATACATAATAAAATTTAGTATAATTTTTCAGACGACGAAGTAGTAAACCCTCTTCTTCCACAGCCAGTAAGACTCACACACACACGTTTATTTTTATATTTTGAGTATTCATTAATTTATTATACAAATATTTGATATTTATTTTTTTACAGAGCAACCATATTTCCGACCATGGGAATAGAAAAAGTTCCGTCAAAGATTCGGGAGCCTGGAGGAGCTTGAGGAGAGGTTTAAGTCGGAAGGCACCAGCCCATAAGATGAATCCGACACTCCCACTCTGTAGGGGGGTCTTTCGAAGATTTCCTTTCCTCCGAAAAAAAAAAAACAAAAAATAACCATAAAAAATAAATTTAATGACAGATAAACAACATGATCCCGCAAAATATTTTATAATTTTCTTACAGATCTAGAGAGATGGTTACTCTGAGATCATGGGAGTAGACGGAGTCCCGTGAATGAATTACTTACCAAATTAAGATTTCCATTTCCTCTTTTTTAATTTTTTTATGTAATCTATTAATAAATTATTGTATTATCATATTTTATAAATAAAAAGAAAAATCTGCTTTTAATAATTACGACATAAAGAATGGCAAATTATAATTACATTTTGATAGTATTCACTATTACCTGATTTACATTCCATAGACGAACGACACGTACAATTAATGAAGACGGCGAATATAAAAAGGTGCCAAGACAATTGGTTAAACTTTAAAGGTGATAAAATTCAAAATTATGTGTATGTAAGCTTACCCAGCTTTCCAGTGGAAACCTATATAGCATCAGTGGTGCAATGTTTTAAAAGTCTACACTTTGAACATTCCGCACACATGAGCAATTCCACCAAGTTGCATCCATTGCGCCTCGTCCGAGCATGCGTCAAATTCATAAAACTGTCCAACATACTTAAATCAAAGAGAGATAAAAAAATTATGGCATTGCATAATTCGCCTTTTAAAGAAGTAAAGGCTATTTTTGAATCGCCTACTTTCTCTAAAATTGCGACAACTAACTATTTTGCGGCACTCGCCGATATAAACGTTTTCCCTAATTTTCCCAGGATGTCACAAAACACCGAACCTATAACACGATCGGATTCTAATACGCATTTGCCTACGCAGTCGATCAAAATGATTAATACAAAATCTAATACAAAACCGGGTACGCAGTATAATAATACAAATATAAAAAAAACGTAAAGTAACATCCGAACTGTCACAAAATGTTTTTTGCTTTGCAAATCACCCATCAACGACATCTTCGTTTGGGAAATGTAACATGGATACCTCAATGAAAATATTAATAATCCAAAAAAATGTACAAGTTAAGCAATTCTTTGCAGAATTGATCACATTTATAGATTCACTTGGTACTTCTGAATCTGGTAAAGAAACAGAGAAGGAGCAATTAAAAACAGTTAAAGATTTTATAACAGAATATTCAGACCGTATTCTAGAAAGCGGAAATGGCGCAAATAAGTAACAGTAATCAAAATCTAAAAATAATTAAATGTAATAGTAGATCTATTAATGCAAACAAAAACAGTTTCTTAATATTACTTCAAAATATTAATTGTGATTTAGCCATACTATCGGAAACATGGCTTAAGCCAGCACAAAATTTTACAATACCAAATTATAATGTACGAAAAGATAGAGAAAATCGTAAAGGTGGAGTACTCATCTTAATTAGGCAAAACATTAATTATAGAATACTAAACCTGAACAAACCTGCACTCGTCAAATTAGAAATATGCGGAATTCAGGTAAAAATAGGTCACTCAGTTGTTAATATTATATCTATATACCGTCCACCCATCTGTAATCTAACAAAAAATGATTGGGTAACATTTATTTCGGAGTTACCGAAACCAGTGATATTAGGCGGGGACTTCAATGGACACCATCCTCTTTGGGGATCAACCTATACAACAAATATTGTAGAAGCTCTGTCCGACACAGAATTAGTGATACTAAATGACGGAAGCCTAACACAGTTCTTTCCCCTAAATGAACGCAGATCAGCAATCGACCTAGCGTTAATGGCTCCTAATTTGGCATTTCACAGTACATGGGAAGTACATGACGACAGCCCGGGCTCAGACCACCGGCCAATATCGATAAATATGGAATGAAAACAAGAACTAACAGTAATAGAACACCAAGAATTTGGAATACAAAAAAGGCAAATTGCAGAGATTCTCGTAATAAGCGCTAACAACAATATTCCCAAATTTCAACCCAATGAAAGCACCAAAATATCACTACCTTGCTGGTGGGATGCCGAATGTGCCTCTTTACTAAATCAGAAAAAAGGACAACTATAAAAGAAGCTGTAGAAGGCTATTTGCGAATATAAAGAAAACCTTCAAACAGAAAGCTAGAACCAGTTGGGTCAATTTTTGTAATAATATAAATAATTCTATATCCATGACGGAGATTTGGCAAAGAACAAAAAGGATTGCCAATAGATCATGCAATAATCGTATCTCAATACCCATATACTGAAAATAATCCACATAAATAAGCCCATCAGCATAGAAGAACTCGAATGGGATATGAATAAAAGTGACAACACAGCTTCAGGGATTGTCGGAATCACTTATGGTATGATTAAGAATACTAGTATAGCATATAAAAATCTACTTCTCCAGAAATTCAATCTATATCTGAAAAGCGGTTGTGATAATAATAACCTTAAGAATCCTCATTTACCCTATAGCTAAACCAGGTAAAGGCAGTAACTCCCCATCGGCTTATAGACTAATTTCACTATTATTATGGATGTTTAAAATATTTGAACGCATTATAAAAGCACGCTTAGAAGAACAGCATTTTGCCAAAAACACAATTTGGTTTCCGAAGAGAGAAAGGAACATTAGACGCTTTAACAGCTCTGACGGTATCGATACAACACACATTCTGTGAGAACGATTTCCATGGGTGTATATTTTTAGATTTAGAGGGCGCGTACGATTCAGTAGTGCTAGATATATTAGAGGCTACCCTATGTTAAATAGGAATACCGGCTAGATTCGCGAAAAACCTAGCGGACTGTTATAGAAACAGAGAAATATATATTAAAAACAATGAAAACACCATCCTAGGGCCTCGAATATCATCTATGGGATTACCCCAGGGATATGTCTTATCCTTTATTATTCAATATTTACACCTTATTCCTCCATAACGCTATCCCAAGAAGCGTTATTCAGTATGGAGATGATATAAACTTTCAATGCAAATCTGCAAAGGAAGTACTAAGTCTCGCAAAGCAGTTAGTACATAAATATAAAAATTAGACAACACAGCATGGTTTTGCAACATCCGTGGGTAAATCAGCTTTAGTGATTTTCTCACGCCTCAGACCATTCCCTGAAACAAGCATAATGGTAGATGGATTAGAAATTCAGATAGTTAAAACCTTTAAATATCTCGGCCTTATTTTAGATACAAAATTAAACTGGAAAAGCCATATCAAATACCTAGTAGATAGAGTAGATAAAGGATTTAATATCTTAAGATCGATTCGTAAAACCTGGTGGGGCGCACATCCCAAAATTATGATTATCTTTTATAAATCTTACATTTGGTCAAACTTGGATTATGAAAGCATTCTATATGGAACGTATTGTAAGGCATCACTGGAATGCATAGTTCAAAATAAAGCACTTGGAATGGCTATAGGAGCAATGAAGTCAACACCAATAGAGGCTATACTAGCAGAATGCAACGAGCAACCGTTACGATTTCTGAGAGAATATTTAGCACTGAAGTACTTGAATAAAATCAGACGTCTCCAAATGAAAGATTTAGAAAGAAACATAAACAGCCTACTAGAAGCAAATTACACAAAACAATATTGGGCCAAGAAGACGGATCCTCCAATTGTATTCGCTCATGCTACCTTGGGAAATAATATTCCATCACCTTGTTCTCTTTTTAATCTTGAATATGAAAGCCTATATACTGTGCCAGCAACCATCATACCTTGATATACGGAAAACATCAACCGAAGTAAGCAGACTCCGTCATGGCATTTACCAACGGATCTAAAACTAAAGGTGGAGTCGGATTTAGCTTATATATATACCTCAATTGGATGTGATAAAAATAATAAGAATGTTAGATGAAGCATTTATAGTAAGTGCTGAAGGCTCTGGGATTCTGGAGGCCATCAAATGGGCTTAAATAAAAAACAAAATATAACTATAATGACCCACTCATTATCAATTATAGGGACTCTTAAACAAACATCCATAAATAAATTTAGAAACGCCAATCTAATGACAATAATCCAGAATATAAACCACTTGCATTCCCTCATTAAAATATACGATTATCTGGGTTAAAGGGCACAGTAACATCTCCGGAAATGATATAGCAGACCTATACGCAAAAAAGGAGCAGTGAAAAGTGATATTGACTATGCAAAAGATATTAATAGTTACCATAAGAGAAAATAACAAGCCAGCTGAGAAGCTGAATGGGAAATCTCATAAAAAAACACTTGAGTCACTATTTTCTGTTATACCCGAAATATGCCAGGAAAGTAAGCCACATATTCTATGAAAATATAAGTTCGTTCGTTGCAACAATTCTTACTAGGATTAAAGTAAATCATGGTGCGTTTCCAGCTCACTTGTATAAAATAAATGTTAAACATTCACCATTGTGCGAATCTGGCCTCATTGGGAACTTAAATCACATTTTTGTAAAGAATTATTACGTATAATATTGGAATACTTTTGTTAGCATCTTAGATAAAATAAATAATACCTAATACCTATACTCGAATGCCAGTTACATAATATTGGTAGAGAGGTTTTATGGAAGAACCTCGTATTACATGGAGCTCAGACCCCATTTAATCTAACATATCTCGTTTATCTGAATGACAACAATATATTCAATGATCTTTATCAAAAACAATAATTTAAAATTTTAAGAAGTACCATGTAAATGCATGTTTAGTATAATGTAGATAAAGCTAGGTAATAATATTTGCTAGCATTCTCATAACTCTACTGTTATCCATTCCATTTGCTCTATCCTGTTTGTTTTAACCCTATAGTCGTAACGGCCCTCATTGGCGAGATTCCTTGTCTTAGCTGGTACATGTCTAAAAATGTATAGGTATAAATAAATATAAATCAGTTGCGGCTGATGATCAGGTAGTCAATGCCAATAAAATGGTGATGTGGCCATTATAGTACTTTCCCTATATTTTTCTCGAAAACTATGAGGTTTACGCAAAAAGGCTATTCTTATTAATTTGTTTAATTTTGAATTATCTACAATTATTTGTTATATAAATTTCATGTAGCTCCAATAGTTTAAGTTTAATAGCAATTGGCAAAAAATCTCAAAATTTTCAATTTTTATTTTTTTTCTCGAAAGTTAAGAATTTTATGAAATATATATTCGAATAAAATTTATTTAGTTTTTCATTCCCTTTAACTTTTGTTTAAACCGTTTTTTAAAATTTTTCATATTTAGATAAATATCACGTAAAAACAAAAAAAACGGCCTCGAGTAAACATCCACTTCCGGTTTTTGAATATTCACCAAAAGCTTTTCAGTTCCAGTTTTTAACGATAAAACCTTAAGTTTCAAGTTTTATCGTAATCGGATTATTCGTTTTTGAGATACAGCGCCCAAAGACATTTTCTCGCACGAAAACAATACTTCCCCTATACAGGGTCCTGCAACAGTGCGTCAAGCTTTCCTAGCGCCTTTCTCGTAAGAGATAGAAAAAAATGTTTCATATAAAAATTTATTGAATTAAAAATCTCTATGCCGTAAAATTATTTTAAAATATACAGGGTGTCCCAATTTTGCGTTATAACAAAAGCAAACATTTTTTTAAATGGAACACCCTGTATATTTTTTCATTTTATAATTTGGATAGTATTTTATAACTTAAACCTTTTTTTGGTTTTTAATTTCGATATGGCATTTCCGAGTTATTGACGTTTTTCTGAAAAAAATGTAAAAAGCGGAGGTTCACAAAAAAAATTATTCTGATGTTGTATTTAAAATTTAAGAAATTTTCTTTTTCCTATGGTTGGTCATAAGTACTGTTTATGTACCAGTGTTAAAAATTTTCACTTTTCAGGAACCTTACCTTTGTATCAGACACGCCATTTTCTAAAATTTCAAATTGTCGTAACTCTTTTTTTTTAAATGGAATCATATATTTTTTTTAATTTCATATTATTTTGCATCTAATTTCCTACAAAAAATATTAAGCATACCCTATACCTAAAAGTGATATTTTTCAAGATATAAAAAAAATTATATTTCAAACGGTCCTTGAATACGAATTTGTTTTTGAATATTATTATATTATATTATATTATTTACTTTACAGGATCTATTACAAAACATATAAAAATACATACAAAGAAACACTGGATCACTTTAAAATTTGGAACATTGATCCTGAAGGCGGAGTTCACGATTTCTTGTGTTCTTCCACTCGACCCAATATATTTCGCAGCTGGTGACTATATTCATCAGGCGATTGTGGCCATTGAGGCAATATTCTTGCCATTTCTGGCGTATTTAGGTCTAATTTTTCGAGACCTGACTTATTTTATTTGCTTATAGATAGCCATGACTGAAAAAATGCATCTGTCAATTAAACAATTAGTTTGACATGTAAATCTCTCTGATATTTTCTGCAAAGTGATTCTCTCCGTTTCGCGGTAAAAGAGACAGCAAATTATCATCATGGATTTCGAAAAGAACGAAGGGAGGTTGCTGGAAATTGTTTATTGGTGGCTAGAAATTACACCACACGTTATCCCGGCAGAAGACATCCGTAGGAGAAATGTTTTAGGAACTTACTCAATAGATTTATTGACATGGGAAGTGTGAATTACAAAAAAAAAACAAGAAAGAAAAAAGCCTATCATCAACGAGAAAAACCAAATTTCAGTGCTATTAACAGCAACTGAGCATCCCAACGTGAACCAAAAAGACATTGGTAAAGGAACTTGCATAAGCGAGAAGTCAGTACAAAGCATTCTGAAGAAAAATCGATATCATGCATATCATTTTCAGCTACATAAAGAACTGAGTAATACTGATCTGGAGAAGACAAAAAATACAGGAGGATCTTGCGTTTTTCCAATATATTTTATTCACGGATGAGGCGACATCCCATAACAATTGATCTGTCAATTTTCACTATTATACAACTGATAATCCGCATTTTATGAGACAAGTTGATCATCAGTATCGACGGTCTTTGAATGTCTGGGCGGAATTTTTGGAAACCATGTAGTAGGTCCACATTTTTTCGAGGGCCATCTCAATAGGCCTATGTATTTGCACTTCTTGCAAATTGAATTACCCGGAACGTTAGCTAATATGCTCTAACTAACAAGAAATATGGTGTGGTTTTAACAAGACAGAGCACCTGCCCAGTGGATTGGTAGGAATGGACTCACCAAATGGCCTGCTAGATCTCCGGATCTAAGAAAACCTCACGTTTTCTTATGGGGATACTCAAAAGAGATTTTTTTATAAGGAACCACCAACAGCACCAATGAATATGCACCAACGAATTGTGGAAAGGTCTTTGCAGCGGCGAATTAATTTGTGCCTAAATGAAAATGGAAGATATTTTGAACATTTACTGTAGTATCGTCTCTCTTTTGTATTAATAATTTTGTTCACGGCTTTGGAATAAAATAATGAATCGTATTATCTGTTTCTATTTATCTCATATTGACACTTACTTACATTTTGTTAGTTATTTTGCCTCAGAATGAGCAACTCCGTGCATAGAAGTATGTATAATTAAATGGTTATTCTTGTGAAAACTATTAAATATCTCAACATCTATGGGGTTTAGACAAATTATTATTTGCAAAGTTTGGCATTTCTTTCTAATCTAATCGAATAATAAGAAACATAATTGTTTTCGCCTATTTGGGTAGCGCTGAGCATACATTCTTTAGGCTTGCAAACAATTAATTCCACTTTCTCCAGTAGCATATATCACATCAATTAATTCTTTTTAAAAATTGCATTGTTATAATCGTAACATACAATGCAACTATACATACCAAACTTATTGTTTAATTGATAGATGCATTTTTTTCAGTCATGGCTATCTATTGAAATACAAATTCGTATTCAAGGACCGTTTGAAATATAAATGTTTTTATATCTTGAAAAAATATCACTTTTAGGTATAGGGTATGCTGAATATTTTTTGTAGGAAATTAGATGCAGAATAATATGAAATTAAAAAAAATATATGATTCCATTTTAAAAAAAAAGAGTTACGACAATTTGAAATTTTAGAAAATGGCGTGTCCGATACAAAGGCAGGGTTCCTCAAAAGTGTAATTTTTTAACACTGGTACATAAACAGTACTTATGACCAACCATAGGAAAAAGAAAATTTCTTAAATTTTAAATACAACATCAGAATAATTTTTTTTGTGAACCTCCGCTTTTTACATTTTTTTCAGAAAAACGTCAATAACTCGGAAATGCCATATCGAAATTAAAAACCAAAAAAAGGTTTAAGTTATAAAATACTATCCAAATTATAAAATGAAAAAATATACAGGGTGTTCCATTTAAAAAAATATATTTGAAAATAATTTTACGGCATAGAGATTTTTAATTCAATACATTTTTGTATGAAACATTTTTTTCTATCTCTTACGAGAAAGGCGCTAGGAAAGATTGACGCACTGGTGCAGGACCCTGTATATACTATATAGGGAAAGTAAAAAAAAAACGTAAAAAATTTTAACTATTTAAAATAAGGTATTACCCGCTATAACTCAAATTGCTGGACGTTGACAAGCAAAAACGTTTGAAGCTGAATATGCATGACCCCAAATAATTATTGCATAAGATAATTAGGAATGTGTGTACACATGATATGCAGACAGTAGTGTTTGTTGAGTAACTCTTCGTGATAAAGATTGTAAAAGAAAAATATGTTTGCTTACTTGGGATCATATATATATACAGGGTTATTCACGCTATACGGCACGGAATATTGTGGCCAAAATACGTGACTTTCAAAAAGTTTCACTTTGGGGATATATGGGGGTATATTAGGGCTACTTTTTAAAATTACTTTCATAATATACAGGGTGTCCCAAAAACCCTAAAAGTATCAAAGTTGTGTTTTTTTTAATGAAACACCCTGTATTTTATTGCATTTTTGGATCCGTCTATAAAAATAAGTATGTGTTTTAATAAGGTTTTTATTACATAAACCTTAAGGTTTTTGAATTAATTTGAATTTTGTAAAAATGTAACCTAATTTTCATGTTTCAAATACTTAAAAAATAATTAAGTTATGCATACCAAATTTACACTGAAGTGTAACAATAGATCATATTTTATTTTCCAAGTATAATAAACTTGACATTTTATGCCGGGTGTAAAAAAATTGAAATTAAACAAATGAGAACTTTAAATGACTATAACTTCATTTATTTAAATGGAACGCTATATTTATTAATTTATCAGCAAATGCACGTTTTAATTACCTATCGAATGGTATTTAAATCTTAAGTGTTAAGTCTTCTTGTTTTTACAGAAAACGCCAAAATATTGTTTATTGCACCGTTTTAGTACTTTTATAGTAAAAATTTTAATGTATCTAATTTTCTATCGTATTTAAAAACGTCAGATAATTAATTTAGTCTGTTACTTTAGTTTAAAAATGATGTCTTTGTTATAGTTTTGTTATTTTGCGTTTTTGTGTTAGATCGTTAGTAATCGTTATTGTTTGAACATGGTTGTTGTATGTCATAGTAAAAAATGAAAATTTACACAGATTTTCTTATACTGAGGTTTTTATAACTGACACTTCCAATTTCTTTAAACTGGTTTAATAGTCTCTCAAAAATGGCTGGCTTAGGGTGATTTCTTTCGGGAAACCTTCAAGTAAAAACTCAACACGCCAATAAACAATTTTGATGACATTCTCCAAGCATAAAAATAATGCCAATAACCCCTTCTTTTGAGTACATCTTCATTTTTTACCAAAAAATACAACAGCGATGGTCAAACAATAACGATTACTAACGATCTAACACAAAAATGCAAAATAAGACAAC
>OZ018394.1:42896396-43023625 GCA_963969525.1 Ontholestes murinus
AACAGAGCCTTAATAAGATAATACAACTTAAGTTCGTTTCCTTCAAGTACGATTATAGCAAGCCGATACTATCAGCATAGCAGCCATGGACCTTTGATTTATAATTAGAATCTCGTGGAAAACGCAATCAAAAGCTTTAGTTCAGTCTAAAAATTTACAGTATGCATATTTACCATTATCGAAATTTTGTATTTCAGAACTTATTAACTCATTTATCGCATGGATTATAGCTAGGCCTTATTTAAATCCAAATTGTTGCGCACAGAGTAAGTTATTAAATTCAAAATATGCTGACAGTTGAATTGTTAATATTGTACCAAATAATGATATAATAGAAATAGGTCTATGATTCTTAGGGGCATGTATATCACCCTTTTTAAATATTGGAAACACCTAGGACAGTTTAAATATGTCGAGAAAGAGATTGATTTTTATTGCTATGTTAATAAGATTTGTTAAGGGAATCACTGTTATTTACTTGATGGCAAAAAGTATCGAGGTATTGAAATTATAAGCATCAGTGGTATTTGACTTTTTTCAAATTATTAGTAATATTTTTACACTCATTATGAAATATTTCCCGAAAGTAGAAATTTGGCGGATAAGATAAATGAGTTAGAAAATTTAATGGATCGATGACAGAATTAGGTAAGTTGGAACCAATGTTTACAGCAATGCCAGTGAAGTGATTGTTAAATATTTCAGGAGAAATACTATTTTTTCAGCTAGTTTGTTGTTATCTTTAAAGATGTTCCACATTACACGCTGAATTTTTCTCAATTGCATATCTGTATATTTTTATAATGTTTTATTTCATTAAGAATTTTTGTTGATTGATATTTCCTATAAAAATCTTGCAGAAATAATAAAGTGCTGCGCATATCTTTTAATTCATCATCAAACCAATTAATATGAAGTGGTCTGGCTTCAAATGACAGTTTAGTTTTATTCGGGAATGATTTCTCCATTGCGGTTATTAGTTCATGCATGAACATATTATAATTTTTATTAACACTTAGCTGGCCGTTAGCATATCAGTGACAACGTACGTGATAACCGCATGACAATTTTCGCGTACACGCTGTGGAGGCCGTTTAGTTTTTTATTAGAAGTATTGCTGAAGGCCGGCATATTTTTCGAAGTTGGGATTTTATTATGACTTCTAATTTAATTGAAACACTTTTATTTTGACAATTGTGGCTTCTAAACAATATTTTTGTACGTTTACGGGCATTTAGGTATATTGCGCTTTCATTGTTTTAAGTTTTAAGCTCTGATTAATAAAACGTGGTTTTATTTTACTATCCGTGTGTGATAGAAAAGGCATTCATTCTAGAACCCAAAATTAATTGTTACCAGAATTTAGGCTTATACTGTTAGTAAAAGGATACTAGTGATTTTATAATATCAGCGCAAGACTACAAAAAATATTTTAAATAAAATTTCGAATGAATTTTGTCCAAAATACTGTTACAAACATATGCTAAACCTGCAGAAGTGGAATCTTATGCATAATTTAAAAAAATATGCAACTTTTGTGACCGTCTACATATTGAATAAAAATGTGAGGCTATGTATTTTTTTCCTAGCCGTGATAAATAAAGTTACACTTAAATATATTGTTTTGGTATGATATTCAAACCATTTTCCTCTACATAAAGGAATCCTACAATATTTGCATATAAAGCATGTCTCTCATCGAATACTGGGTTTTGCGCAAACTCTTCAACATTTCTTAGCTTTTTGTACCTAAACTCAAAATATTTTTAAGTCTACGGTGCTTTATATCGCCCGAGAGTCTAAATGTGGATCCTTATGAGGAACCCATCTTGTTTGATCAAATGGTGATGTGGCCATCATAATACTTTCCCTATATTTTTCTCGACAACTATGAGGCTTACGCAAAAAAAGGTATTCTTAATAATTTTCTCAATTTTGAATTCTAATTTTAACGCTCTTTGAAAATATCAAGTTTGTGGCAATTGTTTTTCCATTTTTTAGTCGAAGTGAAAAAATTAGTAATTTAAAAATGAAAATTGAGGCGATTTAAATTAAATTACGTTAAGATCTATGAGTTTAGTGTTTTGATTTTTATGATAATCATGAAGTAGAATCCAATTTTGAATAGTTTTTTGAAAATTTCAAGTTTGTGGCAATTATACAAATGAAATATTAAAATATCTCGTGCAGTTGTTAATGATATTAATTAATATTGAGAGTAATAAATCTCTATGAGCATTACTGCACTAATGTTTTACATAATAATGTAAAAACTCCAGCTAACAGTTAAAACAACTACTCCCCGTACTAAAGCACCGCCAGGCATTGAATGATATAACTGTTAGCTGTCGTTACATGTCTAAAATTATATTTAGCACTATGTAACAATTTTGTGGTGTTATCGTTTCTTAACCACGTCTCGAAAAATGTTATGTAAGACAATCTGCAGACACGTGTTTCGCTGTATCACAGCTCATCAGTGCAGCTATGTCGTAATTACGTGCGTCCTTCCAGTTGGAAGGCCGCCACGAGAATGAATCAATTCCAGTTAGAATTGAAACATTGCCGATCTTCGATTTTCGAGGCGCGTTTAAAAAACGATATCACCACGGACAAAAAAGGCCCGCTCTCGGCATTTAAATATACAAATGAAATATTAAAATATCTCGTGCAGTTGTTAATGATATTAATTAATATTGAGAGTAATAAATCTCTATGAGCATTACTGCACTAATGTTTTACATAATAATGTAAAAACTCCAGCTACAACATTTTTCGAGACGTGGTTAAGAAACGATAACACCACAAAATTGTTACATAGTGCTAAATATAATTTTAGACATGTAACGACAGCTAACAGTTATATCATTCAATGCCTGGCGGTGCTTTAGTACGGGGAGTAGTTGTTTTAACTGTTAGCTGGAGTTTTTACATTATTATGTAAAACATTAGTGCAGTAATGCTCATAGAGATTTATTACTCTCAATATTAATTGTGGCAATTGTTTTTCGATTTTTTAATTGAAGTGAAAAATTGGGAATTTAAAAACGAAAATACATGCGATTAAAATTAAATTACGTTAAGATCTATGTGTTTAGTGTTTTGATATTTATAATTATCATCAAGTACAATCAATTTTGATTGAATTTTAAAAGTATTAAGTTTGTAGCAATTGTTGTTCCATTTTTTTAATCGAAGTGAATAATTAGGAATTTATAATCGAAAATTGAGAAAATTAAAATGAACGTACGTTAAGATCTATGAGTTTAGTGTTTTTATTTTTATAATAATCATTAAGTAGAATCAATTTTAAATGATTTTTGAAATTTTCAAGTTTGTGGCAATTGTTTTTCTATTTTTTTAATCGACGTGAATATAGTTCAAATTAAAAACCAAAATAGAGGCGATTAAAATTAAATTAAGTTAAAATTTATGAGTTTAGTGTTTTGAATATTTGATAATAATCAAGTGGAATCAATTTTAAATGATTTTTGAAAATTTCAAGTTTGTGGCAATTGTTTTTCTATTTTTTAAATCGAAGTGAAAAATTGGAAATTTAAAATCGAAAATAGAGGCGATTAAAATTAAATTACGTTGAGATCAATCAGTTTAGTGTTTTGATTTTTATGACAATTATTAAGTAAAGACATTTTTAAATGCTTTTTGAAAATTTCAGGTTTGTGGCAATTGTTTTTCTATTTTTTTAATGGAAGTGAATAATTAGGAATTTAAAAACGAAAATTAACGCGTTAAAAATTAAATTACGTTAAGATCCATGAGTTTAGTGTTTTGATTTTTATTATAATCACCAAGTAAAATTAATTTGAATGATTTTTGAAAATTTCAAGTTTGTGGCAATTGTTTTTCCATATTTTTAATCTAAGTAAAAATTAGGAATTTAAAAACGAAAATTGAGTCGATTAAAATTAAATTACGTTAAGATCCATGAGTTTGGTGTTTTGATTTTTATAATAATCATTAAGTAGAATTTATTTTAAATGTTTTTTGAAAATTTCAAGTTTGTAGCAATTGTTTTTCTATTTTTTTAATCGAAGTGAAAAATTAGGAATTTATAAACGAAAATTGAGACAATTAAAATTAAATTACGTAAAGATTCGTAAATTTAGTGTTTTGATTTTTATGACAATCATCAAGTGGAATCAATTTTGAATGATTTTTAAAAATTTTAAGTTTCTAGCAATCGTTTTTCCATTTTTAAATCGAATTAAAAATTGGGAATTTAAGAACGAAAATTAAGGCGATTAAAATAAAATTACGTTAAGATTAATGAGTTTAGTGTTTTGATTTTTATGATAATCATCAAGTAAAATCAATTTTAAATGGTTTTTGAAAATTTCAAGTTTGTGGCAATTGTTTATCCATTTTTTTAATCGAAGTGAAAAATTAGGAATTTAAAAACGAAAATAGAGGCGATTAAAATTAAATTACGTTAAGATCCATGAGTTTAGTGTTTTGATTTTTATGATAATCATCAATTAGGGTGCTCTAATACACCCCCCCCCCAATCAGTAAAACATAAGCGAGCGTTTTAATTAAAAGTCGTAAAACGTTAATAAACATAACATTTCTGCAAAATTAATTAGATATATTCATAATAAAATATATAAGTCCTTTACGTTGTAGAAAATTCACTAATAAATAGAAAAAACACGAAAATATTTTCGTAAAATCTACAACAAATGCGTTGTTTCAAAAGTGATTTGTTCTTGTAGTCTTAATAAGACTAATTTGTTATAGATTTTACGAAAATATTTTCGTGTTTTTCCTATTTATTAGATATATTCAAACAAATTTTTCAAATAATTTTTGATGATGTTTATCTGACTGGAGAGTGAGATAGAGGCCACCCACCCATCCTACTTATACATATAAACCTTAATTCCTTAGCACCTCGTTGTCCAATGAAATTAATTACAAATCGTTTGTGACTATTTCTAGATGATTTACATTAATAAGATACTTGTGGACTAGAAATTAATCACTGCGCAAGCAGTATTTTGAGGATGGTATATCATCAATGCGATTGTAAAAATAATATTCATTATTTCGTTAGGAGGATTGTATAGGTCGGTATGGAATTATGTGGCTGTCCAATTTTGGAAAAAAAGAAGGAAAGAAAATTTGATGCCAAGAAATATTAAACTAAAAAAGATAAGCTTTCAAAGATACATATAACCATCACCGACATCAGCAGAAGAGATTGTAGTGTATATAAAAGAGGGATGTTAGAACTTTAATGACCTAAGTGTTGGCTGATTTGAAATCTAGAGGTGAAAGTTAATCAATGTAAATCATGTACATCAACAAAATACTGCTTGCGCAGTTGTGGATGTTTGTGGTTAAGAATATATATTGACTTAAATTATCTACAAAATACTGCTTGCGCAGTGATGTATGGCTGCATGTAAGAAGTACTGCGCGAGCAGTATTTTCTAGATGATTTACAGCAATAAGGTACTTATGAAATAGAAATTAATCAATGCACAAGCAGTATATTGTGGATGGTTTATCATCAATGGAATTGTAAAAATAATATCCACATCATCGACATCTGTGTGTATAAAAGAGAGTTGTTGTAAGATTCGCTAGATACTTGCTCATTTGAAAACTAGAAGTGAAACTATATTTTAAAATTCTTAAGAAGATAAAATAAGTTTATCACTAATAATTATTTAAATCATGTAAATCAACATGCTTGTGCAGTCTTGGATTATTATGTATATGTAGGGTGGGTGGGTGATCTCAAACCCACCCTCCAATCAGTAAAATATAAGCGAGAGTTTTAATTAAATGTTGTACAACGTAAAAACACAACATTATTGCACAATTTGATAGATTAATTCAAACAAATTTTTCAAATAATTTTTGATGATGTTTTTTGACTGTAGAGTGGGATAGAGGCCACCCACCCGCCCTACATATACATATAAACATTAATTCCTTATCGTATCGTTGTTTCCAATGAAATTAATTACAAATCTTTTTGAATAAAAATAAAATGGAAAATTTTTTAAGTAACTTAGTAAAAATATAATGCATAATGGATGGGCAGACTTTAAATCTAAGTTAGATAAGATTTGCGATAGAAAGTTAATTATATTTAAAATAAAATTTTGATTTTGTTTCATTTTTTATTACTTAAAGTGTTTGATGGTTTCTAGCAGCAAAATCATCAACCTTTAGCAATTAAAGTTATCAGGTATATGTAGGGTGGGTGGGTGGCCTCTATCTCGTCCTCTAATCAGTAAAACATAAGCGAGGGTTTTAATTAAAAGTTGTAAAATATAAATAAACACAAAATAATTGCAATTTTTGGAGATTTGATCATACAATTTTTTTAAATAATTTTTAATGATGTTTTACTGATTAGAATGTGGAATAGAGGTCACCTACCCTAAATATACATAATTTTCAATTACTGATCGTCTCGCGGTTTGGAGTAAAATTAATTACAGAACTTTTTGAATTAAAATAATTTTGGTTGAGTTTTATTTTTGAAATTTGCGAACTCCAGGTGAGTTTGGAGTCAAAGATTACTCCTAAGTACTTGACCTCACCCGACAATTTGAGGTTCACACCATTTGGAAGGAGGGGTTCTTGACCGTTCAATTTCCTTCTGCATGTGAAAGGTACAATGGTGGTTTTAGAGGGTGAGACTTTCAATCCTTCTCTACACACCATTTGTTCACCACGTTCAGTGTTCGTTGCTCAACGAAAATGACTAGGTCGTCTGCGTATCCCATGGAAGAGTATCCTTTGTTGTTGAGTTCCACTAACAATCCATCCATGACTAGGTTCCATAGTAGGAGCGAGAGAACTCCTCCCCGCGGACCTCCGCCAACCACCCTGGATGCTAGTATCTGGCCAATAAATGTGGTATATACCATCCTTTGTCTTAGTATGCAGTCAATCCACCTGCAGCTAGTTTCCTCCAACCCCCGCTTCCTCAAGGCAGCAGCTATGGAGTTATGGATGTGTTATTTTCCAGATCAGTTCTGCACTCCTTGTTAATCGGCTGATAGCTGTCTCTGTAGATCGACCTGGAAGGTAGGCATATTGATCTCTTGGGATAGTGGGAAAATCACCAGTATCCCCTCTCTAATATACCTGTCCATAATATTTTCCATTGTCTTTAGTACAAAAGACATGAGGTTAATGGGCTTGTCTCCATATTCTCGGCAGATATCGCAGGGCCATATAGGCTCTTATGGTCTCGCAGAGCCTTCGCCACAGAAGTCCCTATCCATTTTGTAGCATGATGGGAAGTATTCCATCAGGCCCTGGTGATTTGTAAAGTTCAAATGAGTTTACTGCCCATTTGACACTGTCATAGGTGATCACTCTCCTGTCAGTCTTTCTTGGGTGATCTGTTGCATCAGGTCCCTAACTGGCCCAATAATTCAGTGGCCCATCAGAGATTTCCCCTCCTGGGAAGTGTACCCGTAGAAGTTCACCCATAGTTTCCTTCTCGTTTTTAGTATGCCCTCCGCCAGCGAGTCAAGTGGAGGGAGTTCTTAGAAATGATCTTATAGAGTCTGATACTATCTGGGGCATATTTGTAAATATATTGTCAATGCAATTAACTACAGGATATAAACCATAAGAGGAAAAAATATTAATTAACTAACTTTAATTAGTTAGTGCGTTTTGATCACATATATTAAAAGAAACATTAAAATCACCTGTAATTATTAGATCATTAGTAATTGAACAAAGGATATTCAATATTTCACATAAAATATGAAGATACATGTTAAAATTGCATTGGGCGATCTGTATACAGTAAGTATAGTAATATTTTTAAATTTAACTGCTGCATACTTTTTCTACAGATAAATTTGAAATTTCATTTAAAGGTGAAATTTCTAGTTTAGGATTAACCCAAATGCCTACTCGTCCGTTCCTATAAGTATTTCTATAAAATGAACTAGAAATACACATATTATCTAATTTTACATGTTCAATTTCATCGTATGTATTTATAACATGTACATTAACTCTGAGAAAATCAATTTTATTGTACTTTTTGAGCAATATTTCGAGTAAACTAAGTTTATTTCTTATAGATTGAGTATTGATATAAATTAGAGTAAATGAGTTATTAAATTTATTGAATTCTCAGTTATTTAGCTAATACAGAAATTCAAAATCAAATCTTATTTTAAATGATAACATTTAAGGATGTTGCTAAAATTTATTTTCACTTTTACCGAGTTCTAATTAATCATGTTAAAAATTGATGAATATCTAATATAATAAAACACCTAAAGGGTCTAACTACGTAATTGTGGAGTCTTTCACTTTGTGATACTTTAAATAACACAAGTAAACTTAGTCACTAAAAAAAGGAGTATGTGATATAAATGAAGCTTACTTGTGATATTTAAAGTTATCTAAAAGATTTATTGTCTGTATTTGTAGGTAATGAAACGTTTTTAAATTAAATATTAAATGACATTTCGTTTTAAAATACTTTAGATAAGAGAGACATTTTCACAAACTTAGTTGTAAATTTGGAATGGATAGCGATGTTTTCCTTAATATCAAAAACTTATTAACAATAATGATCATTAATTATCGTTCCTTAGCAACAAAAACCACAGACCGGTTTCGATCTATTTTGAATCTCATCCGCGTAGCGCAGTTGGAGAACGGATGTTAGTATGGAGTATTTAATTCACCGGGTCAAGCATCAGGCAAGATATTATCATATCAAGGTGTTACTTATTAACTGTGATTTATGATAATTCCTTAGAAGAAATTGTAAGGAAATACAAAATTAGTGTAAAAATCCATTTAATTGGTATGTTTATATTAAGATTATGTACCAATTTTTTCTACAATAATCTTAACATATTTTATGATCTGTTTAAATTCTTAATAATAGTAAAAATAATAGACATATTACTCCCTCTATATCAAGTTTATTGTTTCGTTCCTTATTCTCACACGTACATTCGCGCCACTTATAACCTACACATATAAACCTCTCGCGCCATTTAAAAACCACATGGTGATAATAGTTGACTATTTTAAAATTTTTACAATTTGACGCATAATTAATTATATCCGCACATTAATGATTTTCTCGATGGTCTTTTATATTCCATATATATATGAAGAGCTTGTATAATACCAGACGTTTTCTGCTGAAGATGACCTAGTATATAAGGTCGAAACTAGTACAGAAATAAAATTAGATAAAAATTGGAAGTACCTTTTCTTAATCTTAATATGAAATACAAAATACTAACACGCCGGTGGTGGCGCATTCGGATATGGCCCCCTAACTGACGTGCAGCAACGTTGGTTCGGGTCAGTAGTTGGATGGGTGACCGGTACCATTCACCATTGGGATACAATTAATTGTGCTTTAGAGTGACAAGGGCGATCCTATAAAGTAACAAGCTCATTTACACACACACAAATACACAAAATCACACGGCGGAAGGACCACGTGGTCGATAGCCAAATATTATGTATGGAACGAATTGTTATTTTCTTGCAACATTCTTTAATATGATATCGTAGCGATCGGTACGATAAATAAAAAAGTGATAAAAAAGTTTATTTTTTTAAGTTATATACTTATTGTATAATAGAAAGTGGACAATCCAGGTTCAAATAGGGAATCCGGGTTAAATAAACTTAGATCATAAATATGAAATACGCAACACAACTAGTTAACCCGAATCGACCCATCTGGATAAGTACTTTGCGGATAAGCAAAGTTTTACACGTGAATGCGGACGCTGCGGCATTTGCATTTTGGATGTCATCAGATCCCACTTACCCCTGTTGTATCGTGGGGAGCATGGCGGTCGGCGTCGGGCAATAGGGGATGTTGTCCTCCCTGATGGATGGCGGAGGAGGTTGCTGCGAAATGGGCACAACCGGTGCGGGCCTCAAGGGCTGCGGTGGGATACCCTCATCCACATCCGCGCCCCATTCTCCCACAAAGCTTGTCGTCGCTATTTTTATGTCCTTGTCTATCGAGTCGAATCTCTTGAAACTGCCGCTGTGGCCTATCTGAATATCCGAATCTGAATGCACCTGAAAATAATTAATTAACTTAATTAAAATTCAATCGATTTTAAATGAAAATTGTACATCAGAGATGTATTAATATAAAGCCATGCAGCATTTGTAGTAGTGGGTGGGGCAGCGTGAAATAGTTTACTTCTTATAATAAAATATTCAGCATGACTTGTAAATATATAAAAGTAACTACAATTATAGATTAATAAAGTAAACAGGGCGAATAACTTAAATAAAAAGTGGAATTTATACAATTAGTTTAAATATTGTATAAATATTAAGTATTAATATAATATTGAATAGAATGTAAAATTCTATTCAATATTGTAATCTGTAAAGACTATGGCGTGGGAAGAATTAATTATAATACTTATCCATCTGATTATTGAAATACTGATGAAGATTAGAGAAATAAAAAATTAAATTAACTGTTACTTGGCAAAATTTCTTAATATAGAAGGTAAATATACAATTTATTATGACGTTATATAATTTAATTAAATCTAACTTAAATACGATTGAATTAAATGTTTTCTGTACATGCTTTTAAAAGAACTTCTTTAATTAAACAAGTTTTAGTTCCAAATCAATGATAACAGAAGAATAAAAGCATCAGATGTTAAATACTTTCATTTGTATTATTTTT
Organism: Ontholestes murinus; assembly: GCA_963969525.1. Taxonomy (NCBI): domain Eukaryota; kingdom Metazoa; phylum Arthropoda; class Insecta; order Coleoptera; family Staphylinidae; genus Ontholestes; species Ontholestes murinus. Next base: position 42,907,102 of record OZ018394.1, read on the forward strand.
TTTTAAGAGTTTGCTACTTATACTTAGTATAAATAAACGTTTATTTCCGGAACAGAAACCGTAAACAGATAAGGTCGGATTGGCGTGTCATAATAAACTCTAATTAATTAACTGTGAGAGTAAATTAAATATCTCAAATATATTTAGTTAAGTAAATTATACATAATACATCAGTTTGTTTTATTATAAATTCATTGAAATGGAATAGTAAATGTTCACCCTCGCATAATTACTTTTACTTATCTATAAAGTGCTTGAGTAGGCATCATTTTATTGTTTAACTAATTTAACATTAACAAACAATTTAACTTAACCCATCATACGTCTGTTTAATAACTGGATTAATAATTAAGTGAAACCCTCGTTAATGTTAAATGTTTTGAAGGGTAGGGTAGTGGACATTCTGCATAAATTTTACTATAATAGTTGATAGTGCGTTATAACTAAAATTATTCAACATCATCTAATGTACACATAGAGATAATACAAGTTGCTTATACCAGGTTGTATGAAACTTAATGAAAGAATATATTTTAGAATGTTTAATTAATTAATGAATCAATAATTAAAATAAATAGCACATTATAAAATATTATTAAAAAATATATAAAATGCAATGAAGTACACTAGATATTTTAATTTGAAAATTGTACACGGTGTAAAAGTATTTAAGAGGTTATACCCCGAGATAAGAATATTTTCTTCTTTGATGATTTTTGAAAACCCGCTTTCGTTCGAAGATATAGGGCGAACAAAATAAATATGGGCAAACATTTTCAAAAAGATATCACAAGCACATTATGGATCTAATAAATGACTTAAAAATTAAGTTCGGTTAGTAATATATTGGATATCTTAAGTAAATCGTTTATAGGATTAGCTATTTCCAAGATTTATAGTATTTTTTAGTTTTTCAACTAGTTATCCCACATAAAGTCAATAATTAAAATATTTTTATTGTGATTTAATGCTCCAACATTAAAACATTGAAATGTATTTAGTTTGTTTTGATATTATTATCATATAGTAACGCTCAATAATATTTATTAATACAATAGATTTTCAAATAATTAATGACGACCTAGTTTAAATATCTCATTATAATTTTAATATAGAATATATTTTTTAAAGTTCTTATAACTTATATATATATATATATATATATATATATATATATATATATATATTTTATATGCCTTAAACTGCAATTTGATATTATCGTATTATTACATAGTATAACGTTTATATATTTACAATAACGAAAACGAATATATTCCATCAATACTTACAAGGTAACCGTTTGCATTGAAGTGTCCTTTGAGTCTCGTTAAGCCGACCTTTTCCTCTCTTGTAGAGTATACCCACGTGAGTATCCACGTAAGCAGATCAAATCTGTGGCACAGGAATAAAATTATCGTCAATCCTATGGCTACCATGAATAATGTTAATAGGCCGAACACCGCATCCCCCATCTGTAACAGGTAAAAGAAACATAATATTATATTTATGAAGCTAATTAATTTAGTTACTTAAAAATAAAAATTAATAACTATTTTCATGTGTTGATTTTATTTATTATACGATTTCCTTCCCTAGTTTCTTAATGTTTATTTAAAATATTGGTTATTATTTATTTTTAATTATTGTTAATCTGTATCGTTTTGTATATAATTCATACAACTCAATTCTGGTTTGAATAAACTAAAGCAAGTTTCCTATATTGTCAAAAGTCATTACAAGATAATAAATATCCGACGCTTAAATACAAAATAAATGAATCATAAAATATTAAAACTGGGACGCAAAAAGCTTTAGAAAGTATAGCTTAATACTAGAGAAAACTAAATACTAAAACTTATTTAGATTGTGAAAATAATTACTCTATAGTAAATTAAAGTATTTGAAGTAGGTTTTTTTTAATTGATTTGTTGTATACATATTTTTTTAAGATAGAGGTACAAAGATGTATAAATAAATAAATACATAAATAAATAAATAAATAAAGGAAGTTGTGAAGTAGAATTTAATGTGGTCGGATTTCAGGATAGGAAAATCTTGAAAACGTGCTTTAATATCTTTAGAAGATTGTTTAATAGATAATTATATTATATTCGTTAAAATGTTGGTATATAAAGGTAGTTTTTTTTTAACTTTCAAACATCATATATAAAATGAATACTAAATATATTTGGATTAAAAATATTCTGATAGTATCTGTAAAATGTAATAATTGATTATTTTAATAAAGTGAAGCTTTATATTTGTAGAAGCAGAAGCAATTATTTCAAAATTTTTGATTTGCTTCAAAATAATAATAATCGATAAAATATTGATTAATGGTTATGGCTAAGAATTTGGACAAGTACTCCACAATGAACTTTATTACTTTAGTTGTTATTTTATCTACTGCAGTAGCGTCTTTACTATTTTCTTAATTGACATTAAAAGAAAGGTTAACAATTTTCTAGTGCAGCTTTTTGTATTAAAGTAGGTTGATATTTTAAAACACTTTCCTAGTCTAACGAAGTTTTCAGTTTTTATTATGACTATATTCATCCTATTTGGACATTATCAAACAAATACAATAACTACAATTACAATTCGGTTCTTATCTATTACTTATACCCTTCCGTGGCCCTCTTTGTTTGTTACTAAAGTCGTCGTTATAGAACGTGAAATAAAGTAAAGTAATAAATGGATAAGAAACATGCTTGCAAAAAATGCAAAAAGACCGTGGGCAAGGCATTCTTGGTCTGTGTTAGTTGCAATGTAACGTATCAGACTAGTAGAAACAAAACGTGCATGTTAAAAGTGATAGTAAAAACATATTACTTGATCTATCATCAACGATTAAGGAATTACAAAATTCAGTAAAATCTTTAGTTACGAGTGTGGAAAGTCGGCATCTAGAAATAATAAAGTTGTGGACAATATTTTATAATATGGAAGTCTTACAATCTGAGAACTGGGAATTAAAACAACTGGTTAATAATTTATCCAACAGAATTAATTTATTAGAATCCATATCAAGTCCACTGATGTCGTCGGAAACTTCTTTAGTTGGTGAATTAGAAGATAGGAAAAGTCACGACCCAACTGACGGTTTCATCCTAAATGACGATTTATCAATTGCTACAGTTTTTGGAAGACATTTAGAATCTACATTTAAACCATCAGACAATAATGTCTACCACGAAGACTTTCTTAATTTAGTTAATGACTTTTCATGACGATTCATTAGACGAGACAGATTATTACTCAATTTTACACTCTGGTAAAACCTCCTCTCTAGGCCATGATAAAATTTCGAGATCAATCACATATTTATTTGAAAAAAAAAATACTGCTTCTCCTAACAATATTACCTACAATAAAATGAAAATCAAAATTTTCATTATAATTGAGTTTATTAGCATACCTCATGTATCGCAATAATAAACTATAATACATATAATTTGTATAAACTACATTTAATCTAAAAAGTGGTTTTTGTATAGATAATGTAGTACATTGAGGAACATAAGAATTTATTGATTGAAGCAGATCAGTGGAGATTAGCCTATAAACAATTCTGTATAATAAACAAAGATTCAATTTGATTCTACGGATCTCTAGTGAATCAATATTCAGGTACTTGCAGACCATTTCATAATTATTGAATGGTAAATTCATTTTGAAAGAAATCTAAGAATCTAAAATTTTTTCTGGACAGATTCTATCTTGCCTACGTATTTTTTTATAATGTGGTGACCATATTTATGAAAAATATTCTGAATTAGATCTAACTAATCCGCAATAAAATGTTTGCAATGTCTCAATAAAAACCCCAGTAATCGAAATGCTTTATTACACATTTGAAAAATATGAGATGAAAACGATAAATTTGAATCCAATAAAATGCCTAAATCCCTTATAACCGATACATTTTCAAAGTTGACAGCATTGATGTTATATATGAAGTCAATAGTTATTGCCTTTTTACTAAAAGTTATAGATTTACATTTTTTAATATTTAAAAGTAAATTATTTAGTTTAGTTTGGTTTATTGACTTTACAAGTCCTACAAAAAAATATACAAAATAACATACATTTACAGTAACTTCAATTTAAATCGTAAGACTTGAAGGCGGAGTTCGCATGGCAGTATTCTTCCACTCAAACCATTTTTTCCTGTAACCGATGATTATGTTACGCCGAATTCATGTAATTGCCTATTTCATGAAATCAAAACATTGCTTAATTCATGAAAAATGCAAGCCCGTTGCTTTGTTTATGAATTAGGCAAATTATCTGCCGAATGTATGAATTAGGCACTGTATAGAAACCTTAAAATGTCAATTACATTAATATATTATTTCACCATAATTTCGTGTATATTAAAATAATAAGTAATTAAAAATATATTTATATATCATAATCAAATAATTAACTTTAAAAATGCGATTGTCCACTTTAAAATAGGAGCAACAGAATTATTATTTAAACAAAATGCCGATAATTGGTGCATTTAGTTTCGTGTTCGACCTGCCACATTGAACTTCAAGTTTGGGTGATCTGTATCATTTGACATGGACATACAATTATGGGTAATTCCGAATCAAATAACAAGCCGAGTTACAGAATATATCATATTTAATGTGAATATTAACGAGCTTAGTTGAATAATCCTTTACCAATACATTTGATCTAGGATGGAGTCTTTTAGGGTCTGCGTATTTTATTGGCCAAATTTCAGCATTTGGTTGAAATTCCCTTGTTTAACAATAAGTAAGCTTATTTAATTTTAATAATATACAACTCGACACGCCAGATCGTACTTACTATGTAAATAAGAGAACAATGTTATGAAATTAAATTAAAATTGGAAAATAATGACCATTTTAGAATTAAGTATTTATTTTAATACAAAAATGTTAACTAATATAAGTAGTAGATAACTTCAAAACACTAATTAAAATTTTTACAACTTCTGCCACCATGACAGACAGAATTGCAAACGAATGTTTTTCGAAAACACCCGCATCTTACAGTTTGGCATCCTTGAGTACATTGGCATCTTTGATATCCCTGACCACTACCTACAGAGTTAAGACTAACTAATGTCCTAATAGATTTTTCTTCTTAGGGAACATCATTTATTTTTAGCTTCATGTATTTTGTCTTCTGCACACTGTTTTTCTCTAATAGATTCTCAATGATTCCATGTTTTGTCCCCACTTTATATCTATCATCCTGAATTTCGATTATAACGCCAATTAAATTGTTAGGGTCTCCCTTGCCCTTATCAAATTGACTAATGCTAACTAAAACATTATCACCTTTTTTCAAAGGTGGCATTTTCTTTTCTGACTTTTCTACCATTCGGTTGGCTTGAACAAGCAAATTTTCAGTTGCTATTTTTCTACATTCAACGGCCAGATGTGGCTGAATGATAAGATCTTGATCCATTAGTATATTTCCATCGACCGTATTAATTCTGGCGGATTGATCTTCAATCAAATTTTCCTTATTGATCTCTAAATTATAAGTAATCCTAATATCAGCATTCATATCTTTGTTTTCAGTACAGCTATCAGTTTTAATGTAATTTTTCATACTTTCTTCAAACAACCCATTGTTGATTTTTTCTAAAAATTCGCGTGGAATTTTTGAACGTAAGCCCATTTTAGCTGGTTGTCCGAATAGAGCTTTATATGGTTCCATTTTTATAGCTTCATGGTACGTTGTATTCATTCCCCATTGAACGAAAAGGAGGCCAGTTGTCCAATGGGAAGTATTATGGTCGCGCATCCAAGCAATTAGAGAATCTTTCATTGTTTGATTGCTTCTTTCAACAGAACCTTGGCTTTGTAGATATCTTGGTCTCCCATTGATGAGCATCAAATCAGGCCATAAAGACCCCAATTCTTGGATCACATCTGCAGTAAATTATCTCCCATTATCTGACTGTAGAACGTGTGGGGCCCCAAAGTTTAAGAATATACGGAGGAGTTCTTTTGCTACTTCTATCGCCCTTTTAGAAGTAAGTGGCTTCAAAAAACTATACTTTGTTAAATGTTCTTTGTAATGTAAAATAAATTTATAATCGCCATCAGGCAAACTTTGAAAATCTACCAAGTTCACTTGTCCTCTTTGATTTAAGTCAGAAACGGTGATAGGGCGAACAACTACACCTGCTCGCAAACTCTTTTTTGTCTTTTCCGTGCATCTCTCACATTGTTGTATAAATAATTTTATGAGTGACATTGGTATATTAGCATAGTGCTCTGAAACTTTTTTATATGTTTTCTTTTCACCCTTATGTCCAGAAGCTATATGCATGTCATTAATAATCGACAATACGTTCTTTCTAGTTGCCATAATTTTCTGATCTCTAATTTTCGACACTTTCTTAACTCCTGCAAAGTTTACCAACTTGAAAGTCTTCTTAATGTGATAATATTGTCTATCTTTTAGGTTACTATTATCTTCTAAAACGTTTATTACATGTTTCTCGTGGTCTTCAGTCCACAGATGATTGCTTCTATAGTCGTTGATTGCCGACTGCGAGCATTTCGAGTGAAAAAATATAACAAATTGAGACGTTGCCTAAAAATAATCAAATTCTATTTGGTTAAATCGACATTATAAAAAGAATATATACCTTTATGAGAAATTTCCGATTATTGCGAATTTATCAGAGTACTAACGTTTACCTTGCTCAATGCACGAAATGAGCAAAATAAATAATGCCGAATTTACGAATTTGGCAGATTATTTGCCTAATTCGTGAACTATGCAACGAATTTGCGCATTACACGAATTAGGCAATATTTTTGCTTATTTCATGTTATGGGCAATTTCACAAATTCGGTGTAACAATGATACACCAACGGAATAGATTATCTAAATCAAATTGTAGATCAAAAAAATTAGAAATATCGCCAATAAAATTAAACACTTTCAAATCATTTGCAAAAAGTAAACAAATCGAATATATAAAGCAGTTACAAATATCATCAATAAAAATAAGAAATAAAATGGGTCCGATATGAGAGCCTTGAGGTACACCTGACGTTACCTGAACTGGATTTGATGTAAAATTATTAATCTTAACAATTTTTCGACGTCCTTCTAAAAAACTTTTAATCCACCTCACAGTTAAATCATGGAATCCATAGGAATATAACTTTGATACTAATATAGAGTGCTGAACCCTGTCAAACGCCTTCGCAAAATCGGTGTAATTGGCATCAACTTGTACATGTTTTTGGAAAGAACTATTAAGAAAATCTTGAAATTACAATAAGTTGTTTGTAGTAGATTTACCCTTCACAAACCTATATTGTTGAGTGTTGAATAAATGTTTGGACGTATGGATTATTTGTCTGGTTACGATATCGTCAAATATTTTAGAGATTGCTGATTATATGGCAACCCCACGATAGTTTTCAACACATTTTCTATCCCCAGTTTTAAAAATTGGGGAGATAAAACTCAACTTCCAAACACTTGGAACACAAGCTAATTTAATAGAAGTAGACAATAAAGTATGTAAAGGTTTTGACAGTGTACAGACACACCTACACACAACCCTTCACAATAATCCTTGCTTTTTGCCGATGACATCGTTCCTGTTATCCATTCACATTACCCAACAATCCCTATAACTCTCCTTCGACTCCATACAAGCTTGGTGCTCCAAATGGAGAATTAAAATGAATCCTTCCAAATCCCAACTATTCATCCCCTTCCACACAAATCACACCAAAATCCCATACGATCCTACTGAGTAATATCCCAACTACACCTGCAACTATCTTGGCATCCTATTTGATTTAAAACTTTTCTTTAAATCCCATGCAATAAAAAGAAACAAAATCAAAACTAGGGTTCGGCATTTTTGATCACTAACATAAACAGCAAATAATTTCTGTAAAACTGCAACACATATATAACATATATATATATATATATATATATATATATATATATATATATATATAAATCAATATGCCGGTCTTTGTTAGATTATGGTCAAATTTTTTTGACCTAAATCTGTCTATCAATCTTTCATCACATTCAAGTTGCCGAAACATCCGCCTAAAGAACCTTAACTAAACTCCGACACCTTGCTAATCCACTCCATAACCCCTCGAAGAGCTTTTATATGAACCCCCACCCAAATCCCACCAATTTCCCAACGTATATAAGGCCGCCTAAGCATCAAATTTGCTAATAATCCCCACAATCAACCCCTGATAACTAAATTATGTATATTATATCCCTTCTAAATATCAATACCCACTCATCACAATTCTTCAATTCATTTGTGCGAATCATCAAGATAGTTGAGCTAGCTAGCAAAAGAACTTTTTTTCTCTTACATTATTAAATTCAGCATTTATTTGTTTTCATATTTATTTTTATTCTTATTATGTATTATGTTTTGACCAAAACTTTAATTATATTTAATATTCCAGAACATCAAATAAATTCACAAAATCAAAAAGTTAGTAATAATTGTTCCATTCGCCAAAATTAATAATGTGTTCCAGTTGGGTAAAAAAGGTGATCGCTTTCGCCTACTTAAAGTTGTATTTTCGCAGCGCAAATATTCTCTAAAAGTTTTAAAAATAAAAGGTCGCTTCTTCAAATTTTCAAAGTTCAACCGAATAGAACTCAATCTCAAAGAACTGAATTCATAGAATTATTAGATAATTTGAAATCTCGTAATGATCCATCACTATTTATAAGAAGCAGTCCTGTGAGCAAAATTTTTGTGATTTCTTTATATAGTTTATAGTTATATGTATAGTACCAACAGAATATTGTAAAGTTTGAATAAATAATAATAAATAATGTTCCAAAATACCACTCTAAATTGAGTAATCTCAAGAAAGCTGTTCCTCCGTGGTTTGATCTGAAACCGGGTCATCATATTAAACGAAAAAATAATCTTCGGGCTAAATATTAGGTGTTGGAATTAATTCGTAGCGTTTTTTTAGAGAAAAATAACAATTTATTTAAAGAAACAAAAATACGTTATTGAAAATACTGCCCATCGCTTGCCACTACTTTTTCTCATCTTTCAGGTAGTAGACGGATACCGCGTCGAAAGAACTCTTCGCTCTTGCAGGCAATCGATGAATCAATCCAATTTTTACAATTTTCATGAGAAGTGAAATTTTCCCCTGACAAACCATGAGCCATCGATCGGAATAGGTGGTTGTCCGAAGGGGCAATATCTGGAGAATACGGCGGGTGGGTTAGGAGTTTCTATATAATTTTTTACTGGTTTTGCGACGTGTGGTCGAGCATTGTCGTACAGTAAAATGACTTTATCATGCCTTTAGCTCGCTTCAAGCCGTTTTTCCTTCAATGCACGACTCAAACGCATCAATTGTAATCGATAACGATCCCCAGTGATGGTTTCGTTCGGTTGTAAGAGCTCATAATAAATCACACTTCTTCCAAAATCCGATGACTTTTATTCATATGAAAGTAACACTTTATTTGGCACAATTTGTGACATATTCAAATGGTAGAACTTATTATTATTAAAAAGTAGAAATTAGGATGTTTCGTAAAAATAACAATTAATAACAGCTGGTTTACGATAAATTTGTTTCTGAAGGTAAAAACAGAATACTGTAATACCCGCACCATCTCTCTGAAAGCGCTACAAATTAATTCCAATACCTGATATTTACGAACGAAAAGTGAAATTGATAAGAGGGAATACTGAAAATTTGTTAAGAATAATTTAAAAGTAAAGCGCCACAACTTTATTCATTTAGTTGAAAGATCAATGAAAACTCATCCGACGAAATTTTGGAACTATATCCATTCAATTAAAAAACCACTCATACTCCTGGAAATATGAAAATAGATAATACCACCCACTCTCCAGTTCTAATACTATTGTGAATACGTTCGCGAATAATTTTAAATCATCATATCCATCTACCTCAAATAGTTATAATGCCACAATCTATTATTGAGGATGTAATGAGTTTATTTTATATTTCCGAGTCAGATGTTACAGCTTAATTAAACCTAAGATGGCAGCTGGTTTAGATGGTATGCCATCTTTCTTATTAAAGGATTACTGTTACGTTTTATGTGGCCCTCTTACTTTGTTTTTTAATTTGATTCTCAGAAATGACGTGTTTCCTACGATCTGAAAGCAAGTAAAGATTGTACCTGTTCAAAAATGAGGAGAACGTAATCTAATTAAAAATTAGAGCCCAATTGCTCTATTTAGCAATTTGATATATTATAAACACAGTACTCAATTTCCATAAATCAGAATGGTTTTATGGCTGGCCGATCCATATCAATTAATTCGATCAATATCACCCAGGCAATCTCCGAGAATCTGCATATGCAGTGTCAAACTGATGTAATCTACACTGACCTAACCAAAGGATTTGATAACATGCCCCGTGCCAAATTAGTTTCCATGCTTAAATACCTCAATATTGTTTCTAGTATCATTGAGTAATATTTAAGAGGACGTACACAAATTGTGGAGTATGGGGGCGTTTAATCTTTTCCCTATGAGGCAGTTGCTGGTATACCCCGAGGTTACAACCTGGAACCGCTGATGTTTTTGAATTTTATTAATAATGTCTGTTCTACAATTTCCTCAGATATTTTACTGTACGCATATGACATCAAACTGTATAGGAAAATTAACATAATAAATATGAATGCCTACTTCTCTAGAAAGTCGTTAATAAATTACATTTATTGCCGAGAACGGACTTGAACGAACGAATTGAATACAAGTAAATCATATGTGCTTAATTACTCGAGAAAAGTCAACACTACATAATGATTATTACATTGGTAATTCCATTTTACAAAGGGTGTCTCAATTTAGAGATCTAGGAGTAATTTTTGATACTAAGTTGAACTTTAATGAACATGTACTTAAGTTAATGAGTCTTACAAACTCTTGGGTCATATTGTAAGAAATTGCAAACATTTTTCAAATACTGACACAATCAGTAGTAAGTTGATGTATTTCTCTGTAGTATAGTCACCATATCAGTTGAAATATTTTGGTTTATTGGAGGGATTACAAGAATAGTTTTTAAAATATTTATTTTAAAAAAATTACTAAATTTATGCAAATAGATCAATATCATACATCAGCTTACTTACTGAGTTTAATGTGAGATCAATAGCCCGCAAACATAATTTTTTTTCAATCTGCAATCTCTATAAACTTAATAACAACAGAGTTGATTATCAAGAACTTGCAGAAAAGTTTTTATTTATATACCTATATTATGCTCACATAATTCAGACACTGTTTCATACCTTATATAAAATGTATAAATCTTACCAGGATGTTCAAAACCGTGCGGATTTTTTTGATCGTAGTATAAATATTATTACAATATTAATACAATATTGTCTGTCTTGTTTAGTCTACATGTGGTTGAGTTTTCTATATTCTGACTTATTCTAATATTGTTGGTTGATTTATTAAATTAATTATCGTTATACAATTTATCACTTTATTAAAAATCTGTTATTATTATAAAATATTTAGAGAAATACTGGTTTTCTGTTACCTTTAGTAATTTCGATTTTTAATCTGATTTATTGTATGCTTCATTTTTTGGTATTTTTGCTTAAAATTATAAAGTCGTTGATATTAGAACGTACAATTTCATACTTATATGCCCCTTTCCATATGTTCTGTTATTTAGAAACTCAGTTTTGGACAGCTATTGATAATGTTTACTTGGTAAATGAAATGTACATTTAGCAAAAATAAAATACGCAGTGAAGAAAGGGATTACAAAATGTTTTGTTATCGTATTGGCTATTATAACAGGTTGAATTCTCTAAATATCTCTTACACAGTTTACTGTATTACCCACCTTCCAAATATCATTTCGATTTCTCTAATAATTTTGGAAGTATTTAGATATTTTCTAGGTTCGACACATTTGCCCATACCTATATATGCTATAAGTTTTCTTAAAGAAGTATTTTCGATTTAAAGTTTTTCTGTAGTTACCTATAATTACCATTTCAAATGTCATCTTCTGAATTATTCATGATTATACATCGGTGAGCCATAAAATATATTGACAGGCAATGTACATTTTTAGTTAAATGAAACAAAGTAAGTCAAATATTTTGGAAGAATCTAAATTTAAACTTTACTGGAAACTTCTTTTAGGTTGAAACACAAAAGTATGGAAAGTAAAATTATAAGTTATCTTTAATTAATAGTAAGTGGTTGATTTTCAAATTTTTATTTACCTCACTACAATTGTTTCGCCACACTGGTGCTTTAATATACATTAAAATTACATTTTATTTCCTAAATACTACGGTAGTGGGTCTTGCCTTTCTAAGCAAGAATTCAATGCTAATAATAAAAAGATGAACTGGTTGATTGACTACATTGCTATATCCATTAAATTGAACACAATAAAAAAAACTACGGTAGTTTTTGGTGGCATAGGTGAGAAGGGCGTGCGCAGTTGTCATCGGCATATACATTCTTATAAGAGGCGAGTTAGATAAATCCTGCTGAATGTTTAAAAATTAAATATTTATTTCCGAATGTATAAATATTCAAGTATATTGTTATATTGTTTTGGTCATTAAGGTTTAGAATATTTTGTTTTAAATCGTTCTATCTTTATGTTATATTTTTGTCTTGTTTTATATTCGTCGATTTGTTTATTAAATTTTAATTTTATATTTGTCTTTATTAGGTTTTATTAACATTTAAAAAATCTAGTTCTTCTGGTTTTTTCCAACCCTAGAGTATTTATTGATCTATTTAGTTTTTACTTTATATTATTATTTGTATTTTTTGTATTTTTTTCATGTTTTTCTTTTTTGGTAAACACTTGTTTTGTTCTCGGTGAGTTTTATGAGTACGTGAAAATATTTATATTAAATAAAACACTAGTTTGGCACTTTTTTCACTTGGTTTATTTTATAGCTAAATGTACATTTCGGTCACAAAGTGACCATTATTAATAGCAAACGGTTTGCTATTGATAATGGTCACTTTGTGACCGAAATGTACATTTAGCTATAAAATAAACCAAGTGAAAAAAGTGCCAAACTAGTGTTTTATTTAACTTGTTTTGGTCCATAATTTTATTCTCAGTTGTTTGACACATGTTTTGTATTACTATCATTATCAATGATAAAACATATTTGATTTTAGGAAATGTTAAAATATTTATATACAGATGAGGCAAGTTAGTTGGTGAAAATCACGGCACTAATGAAGTTCTGGGTATTGATAATTTCATGCTGGTTGTTTAATAGGTAATCTCCTTTGGTGATGGCCGGTTTTATCTCCAATCCCTCTAATAGGTTAAGCTTACGACCTTTTCGGCAAACATGTATCGGTTTGATCTCCCCCATGTGGTGTTCTGTGTTTGTGTAATGGTCTGCCAATCCAGTACTTAGTTATTCCATTAATTATTGACTTTTTGTGTTCTCATAACCTTATTTCGAAGTTTCTTCCCATTTGACCAATATATTCCGCCATAATTTACACAGTTGATTCTATATGCCAATGTCAATGTATAATACAGTTACTTTTTATTTCTTTTTTTTTCTCTTTTTATATATGATATCAAGTTATTGCTCGTTGTATATGTTTTTTTAATAAGTGGTTATTAATTTGTTAATTTCAAAAATGTTTTAAGGTTGTAGTTTTCAGGATAGAGTCCGTTTCTTTTTTTAAATAAATTATTACGATATATATATATATAGCTTGTTTTATGTAGTTTAGATATCTTCATCTATCACTATAATTACAGTTTTGACGAGTATTGGTGTAGGTATAGTTTCGATTCGTTTTTATATGTAGTTTGTTATTTTGTTACATCCTGATGCTGATTGGTCTTTTAGTTGCATTATTATTTTTATATTTGATTGTTTGTTGTATGTTCAGTCTAAATAAAAGAAAGAAATTTGCTCATAATTATGTATTCGTATTTATAGATCCACTCTAAAAATTATTCATCTGGATTATAATATATTTTGTTTTTTGTTTTGTTTTAATTTGTAGCGAAGTTGTAATTTTGGGAGTGAGTGAAACGTCGAATAAATTTATGTTTTCCTGCATTCTCATGTTGAAAAGAGAGGAAAAGTGATTTATAAGCGAGAAACGATATTGAAGGTAATTTATATTGCGTCATTGTATGAAGGGAGTTATTGCTGGCATTATGATGCATGCAGCGGCATTTAAAAAGCAGGCGACCGAACAAAATACAATCACGTGGCTGTTTCATTTTAATGCGGGTTTGTTGTTGCGGAAATATAAAAGGTATGCAGGATACATGATAACACGATCTGGAATAATAGGGCGACGGCTAAAGCGAATTACACACGCAAAATCACTTTTACATCTTAGCTTACGGTTCAAAAATAATTCTTCTAATTTTAAGTTAAAACCAGCAGTATAAGATAATTGTTTTGAATAATCAGTACTTCCGAATAAGTTAGATTTATCTCATATATAAACACGATTTTAAATGATTAAACCAAAAAATGAGTACTAGGCTTAAAACAAATTTATAAATAACTTCCCAAGAATAAGTACCCTAGTTCTATTCTGTAGAACATTTGTTTTCAAAATTTGTTAGTGGTAAAATAAATATACAATCTTTAGGTCTTCCAGTATTTATGAGGATGGATAAATGAAAATCTCAGCGAATTGTTTCAAATATCCAAAGCCACAGCATTAATTCATATATCGGAAAATAGAGAAATAGGTATATCAAATGATAGTTGCCAACTCTAAATAGAAGACGGCACATAAAGAAGAAGATCAATAATTACCCGTATGTGCAGACAGGTGGCGTTGCTAAGGAATGTTGTTAATACTGTTGTGTACTGCTATCTGTAGATTTAAGACTGATTCATAGTTAGTTTTTATTTGGCATCCACGAGTTTCGATCCGTAATTCGAATTTTATTATTAGATGTATGTATATAATAAATGGTAAATGGTACACATTATATATCAATACTTAAAGTTATTAAAACCAAATCTGCATAAAAATGACTATTTCAATAAAATAATCTAAATGGAAAATTTGAATGTACTAATTAAACAAACACTAAAAAAATTCCTGAAAGGAATGGTGCCATTGTTACAAGCAGTTCTTTAATGCTAGATTTAAATAATGATAGAGGCAATTTATTTAAATTGGTACTTAATTTGATGAAAAAAATTTGATAATAATTATCTGCCGATTATGGTTTGGTTTTCTTAATTTGAGGTACACCTAGATTACCTTGGTTCCACAGAGAATAATTATTGAGATTACGCTTTTCGTAATTGTCTATAATTTTTCTAAATGAAAAAGATATTGATATATGTAAACGGCTAGTAGCGTCAATATGCCTTATTTGGTATAGGAGGATTTGCAGTCATCTTTGTAGCCTATGTTAGCTACAATCCTTTAAAAGGCAAACACTCTATGGCGTGAAGATGAATGAATATGAAAATAAATAGAAGCATTTATAAATGAATTCAGAAGTGCAAGTGGATATATGCTTCCTTGGCATTATGGGAAATAAAGGGTTTTAGCGGAAGAACACTTTGTGATTGTGAACTCCGTCCGTGCTTCTGTCGCCTAAAATTTGAAGTACGTTTTTTTTAAAATTGATTTGTTGTATATATATTTTTTAAGAAAGGAGTCGAAAGATGTATAAATAAATAAATAAATGATATGGATATTATAGCTGCCAATGACATAAACCATAATACACCTTTATTAAAACATAAGAAGATACATTATATGAAAGATTACGAAGGCAAAATTTCAAAGTTGTATCTATGTTAATACCTAAGAATTTTGTTGATTTTATAAATATCTCATCTTGTTTTTAGAGTAAGAAGCATTTTCACCGACTTTGATTTATTTAAAAATAACTTATTGTTTGCAAACCACAAGTTTTGAATTCATTGTGGCGGACTAATACATTTTGAAACCTTTTGGAGACATGATAAGAATTGTAACATCCGCAAATAAGATTCTTTGGTAAATAATATGGTCTTGAAAATCATTTATATATAATCAAAATATTATGGGTCCTAAAATTGAGCCGTGCGGAATACCATAATTATTTAGAAGGTTGTTTGATACTTGATACCCAATGGATTTAAAGATTATTGCTTAGATAGAAATGTACTAGATTACACTTTTGGTTGTTAAATTTATATGATTCAAATGTTTTAAATAAAAGCTGATGCAATACACTATCAAACGCTTTGCTTAAATCAAAAATTGTCACCATTTCATGGCGGCCATTTTTTTAAAGTAGTTAAATTAAATAACAATTTTTCTATATACTTATAGGAAAACAACTTGAGCAGAAGTTGAAAGAAGCTATGATTACATATATCAATACACTAGCGGCAAAGGAATATGAAGCCGGGATACAAAAACTCGTTACACGTTGCAACAAATGCTTTAATTTATTAGGTAAAGTTTAATATTTCTTAATATATACTAGTTTTTATATTTCCAAACAGGAGCTACTTTCCGGATAGTCCTCGCACTATAATATATAGAGGTAGGTTACGTACTCAACTTCTTTATATTGTATTAGGTTATCTAATGAAAACATGCCAAAGTCACTTCTTAAACTTATAATTTAAAATTAAATGGTTTAGTAAAGGTACCAAAGATAGTATAACAATAAACAAATTAGGCTCATTAATATAGCAGCTATTAGTCATATATCAATCATTTTGAAAATGTATACATTTTGTAATTATGCAGACCAGCTAGCATTGCTAAATACTATATTTATTTAAATGATACCCTAATAAAAGACAATTGGGTGCTAACGCGATAATAATATTAGATAAACGTATTAGGGGCTCTAAAATTTTACCTAGGGCATCAATCTTAAGTTTGATGCCCTAGGTAAAAGAACAGTTAGTAAATGTGCTGGAATATATTTATTTATTTATTAATCTTTGGTCTCCCTACAAATCAATAAAATCAATAAAAACATACATAATTTTTTTATATATTGTAATCGCTTGTCTAAAATAGTAGCGTTAGTATAGTATAATAGTTTTACATTTCGTGTACAATGAACAATGATGCTAATTATTTTGTATTGTGATTGCATCTTTGGAATTTTATATCGGATATTGTTTAGTGTTTAAACTCTTCGATCGACGTTTTGTTTGATTTATTTTAAAACTTTTTCGGGGCTATAAAATTACATACAACAATTAGAAATATAAATTAAGTTAAATCCTATTTATTAATAATTTAATAAAAAAATACTATACCCTACTTCTTAATTATTAATAAAATGTACAAATATCCAATTAAACAATTATAAATAAAGAGAAAATAAGGACTACTTCGAGTTTTAGTTGGTAGATTGTGGAAATTTTTAAATATTAAACTGGTAATAAAAACCTTATTAAAACACACACTTATTTTGATCGAAGGATCCAAAAATGCAATAAAATACAGGGTGTTTCATTAAAAAAATCACAACTTTGATACTTTTAGGGTTTTTGGGACACCCTGTATATTATGAAAGTAATTTTAAAAAGTAGCCCTAATAGACCCCCATATATCCCCAAAGTGAAACTTTTTGAAAGTCGCGTATTTTGGCCACAATATTCCGTGCCGTATAGCGTGAATAACCCTGTATATGTGAAGTTAATAGAAATTTCGACTTGTACGTTGTAACAAATTTAAAACTTAGAAAACGATGCAGATTATACTATTAGGAGATTAAATTTTTTTGCGTAAATAGTCATTCGGAAGGCCTTGAAATATCAGTTAAGGATTTGAGTATCTTCCTGGATAGTACATTAATTTTAGAAGCTCATATGAATAAAATATGCTAAATAAGCTGTAAAATTTTATGTTTTTCAAAAAGAAATCATAAAGTAACACTTATGCTTTTATCAAATTTAGACTGGAATATTATCATATTGTTTGGTTTCGTTTTAAGTTTTAATAGATTGAAATAATTTAACATAAGCTATTGCGCCAATTATAATCATAACACAATACTTTCATACTCGAAATAGTCTCACTCGAACTAAGCATAACGTTATTCCTTTATAATCTTATTCATAATAAATCAGGAACAACTTTACTGATTTAGCCAAACGTTCAGGTTCTAAGATTGAATTTAATTAATTTTAACACTTTTGCGTAACTGCTCCGAAAACCATAAAAATGGTTCATTAATTTCATGGATGGTTGTAAGAATTTACAGCATGAAACATGAAATTCTTTATTCTTTATTTTTTATTGTCTTCTTTTCTCCTGCTTACAAAATTCAAATATAATACATCATATACATACATTTCATATAAAATATAAATTCTTCCGTAGTCAGGTGATACACCTTTGCCATTTTTGGAGTTTTTCCCATTTTCTTCCGTAGTCAGATGATACACCTTAATAATTTTCGGAGGAATTTTTTGAAAGAATTATAAGTAAATATGCAGCATTTTGTGCGTTTTGTGGGGTATTTTAGATATAAGTCTATTATGTCATTTCGACAAATATAATACTCTATCAGTTTAGTTAGTGGTGGTGTTTGATGTGAGAAAAATTTCATGTTTTTGATGAATTAATTTCTCACTTAACCCGTAGTGAGACATTTTTTAACAATATCATTGCATATTATTACCTAGAGTACTACATATTTTTTCGGCAAATAATCAAATTCCTGCCGGGCCTGACTGAGAAGGATCTAATATTGAAACAATAATGCATCAAATGTAGAGCTCTATATGAAGAGGAAAGCTACGAAAAGTTAATAAGCGTAAAACTTTTTTGTCCTAGAATATAATTGTCAAGTAGTTGTTAAATGGACGATGTCAAAGTCTGTTATTATTTCATTAACTTTTTAAGATCTACAGGATACATTATAAATATAGTAACTCTAAATACACTCGATTTCATATGAAATGCACCACTTAGAAAGAATAATACAGTTGTTGCGAAACTTCGTTAATTGTTTATTTGTTGGTACAAAATGATTAAACTATCAAAAAAATGAATTTAACAGAAAAAAAGTAATGAGTTACATCGCATCGTACAGCAATGCAAGAATTTACTTTTCTAGGCATACTTAGAATCAAATGATCTATATCTCATTCTTGTATGATGTCGGCGTTCACTTGGTGGTGCATTTTGATAAAAAGTTTAAATAAAACACTTTATAACTTTGTTTTACCACTATATTTTGTATAACTGTGACTAGTTTCGATCATAAGCTGATCATTATCAAACATAAAACACTTTATACAAAATATAGTGGTAAAACAAAGTTATAAAGTGTTTTATTTAAACTTTTTTTGATCTATATCTGCTTGAGGCATCTCATTCCAAGCAACTTCTCACTTAAATATCAGATCATCTAAGTTGTCAGGAGGTGTGGGCATGTTGCGAACTCTTTTACCCATTATGTCCCAGACATGCTCCATAGGGTTTAAGTCGAGAGACCTTGTTGACCAAGGCAACATCTCCAAATCTGATTTTTTCAAGAACACCCTTATAATGTTTATCGTGTGAGGTCTAGCGTTATCTTGCTGGAAAATCAAATTAGGTAGCGTCTGCATAAATGGCAACACGACGGGATCCAAGATATTATCAATCTATCGACGAGCGCTTAGTTTACTTGGAATGAACACCAAAGGTGATTTTCGTCCCAAACTGATTGCACCCCACACCACTACACCCGGTTTTAAAGTTGTATGACGTCTTTCAACAAACTCTAAATTATTTCGTTCTCTTCGATATCGACGCACCCTTCTACGTTAATCATTTTTCATTAAACAAAAACTGGATTCATTGCTAAACGCGATGTGGTTCCATTCTTCAACACAACCCTGCCGCTCTTAATACCAAGCCAGACGAGCACCTTTCTGAGGTGAGGTTAGTGGAAGACATCTAAATGGACGGTCAATAAATGGTCGCCATTGAAATCTGGCGTTTTACAGCTCTTACTCAATCTATGGCAACAGACCTAGTTGTTTGTAATCGGTTCTGTGTGGCCATTCGTATCAAAAGCCGATCTTCACGGGAGTTACTACGCCGGGGAGGTCTTCCAGCAGGACGATGTCGCTGTATACCTTCTTCTGACCAGGAAGATCATATATTCGCCACAGTTGTGTGATCTCGATTCATACTTCTGCCAATTTCGCGAAACGATAAACCTGTTTCTTTCATTCCGATAATTCGATCCTTATTTTACTCTGGGCATTATGAACTGTCACTGTGATAACTTCAGAATAAAACTGCTGATAAATTCTAAGTAAATATTATTCAATTCCCATATAAACAGTTGTAAAATTTTAAGATAACCATGACGAGACAACCTCAATGGATCAACTTATTTTTATTAAAAGTTTAATGATTTTGTACCAACGAATAAACAATTATATTCACCAGTTTTCGCATCAATCCTATTATTCTTTCTGGGTGGTGCATTTCATATGAAACCGAGTGTATATAAGAATGATGATTTTTTTAATGCTTTTATATAAATATAAGATATATATGACTATTCAAGTAAAATATTTATTTTATTTTATTATTGTTGAGTTACGTGAAGATGAACTACACTATTAAATGAAATATTGAGTTATTAATTACAAATGAACATTTCGATCACAATGTAACCATTTTAAATTTTAGCATTGGCAATGGTCACATCGTTACCGAAATGTACATTTGTAATTAATAAAGTTTGTGGAGAAATGAGACTCAATATTTCATTAAATAGTATAATATTTCTATTCTTATATACGTTAATATTGTAGTCTTAATAAACCGCATTATTTAATATTTATATCTATATGAAAGTGATCGATTTCCAATTTCATATTCAATTGCTAAATTATTCTTTAGCTTCCAATATATAAATAATTAATAATGAAGGACAGGTAGTTTCCTACTTTAATATACAGGTTCACTTTAATATTTTTATAAATATATAGTAATAATCTATTTCGCTAAATATTTATTTCTGTATTACTTATATAATTTATTAGCTAATTGGCTATTACCAATTATTGTGTGATCATCAGCAAATTTGATTACGCATCCCATTATTAGGCAGTCACGTGCATTCACATAATTCAAATCACATTGTGCACAGTATAAAAAGTAATATTCGAATTTGCGTTACATAAAAGCTACTAGAATCCATTAAAAACTTGCTGGTGTTACACAACCTACTAAAACAAATAAAGCCTAATACCTACACATACATCAATGTCGGGTTCAACAAAAATCCATTCTCTGTGCTTATGCGTACAAAGCCTTCAAATTGTTTCAGCAAAATCCTTTGCATTATTTGTATTCTTAATGTCCTCAATTATATTTAATTATGGAAAATAAATAAAACATATTTTACAATTATCACGCAGGAATTATTCGCTTTATTATGTAAATTAAAGTAACTTATAATTACTTTTAAATATAGTTTTTATTTTATCGTTTATTATTACGCAACCATACATGTTATTTATTTTCTTGAAATTTGTAACATACATGAATTATGTTTTTTTCCTAACCTGAGATGTTTTTGTTAAAGTTGGTACATTTAAATAAATAAATCAATAAAATTACACCATTAATTAAAGTGACGTTAGAAAATGGTAAAGTTACGTTTACAAATACTTTTAAGTTTAATTTAAATCATTTGAATTGAGAGGGCTTAATTTTTATGTGTAGAAGAAAATTATACTCTTTTTTTTAAGAATTTTACAATGAAATAAAGTGCATAATATGTATTTTTACTAGAACTGGTATAAAGTATAAAGTTTTTTATGACTGTACAAGAAACCTCACTTATATCATTGGAAATAAAATACATTTATATTACCTGAAAATTATCCCCCATGAGCATTTAAACAATGGATATTATTTATTCAAAGTACTTAACTAGTCCTTTCTATGTGAATACCTATTACTTTTTTCTTTGTATCATATTTTTTTGGATTATTCGTGAATATGTATCTAGAAATAAGAAATGTCATTTGATTGATTTTGATTTATTTATTAAGTGCATAATAAGCATACCATATTCATATTTCATTTGTTGTTTGAAGATTGTACAAGATATGAAAAAACACCTTCTTATTGAAATAATCTTTTTAGTAGTATTTATAGAATCGTATTTATTTTGAATTTTAATGTTGTGGTACTATTTATTTTTATGCTTTTTGTCTAAGCTTGCATTCAGCTCCTTCACCACATTAATAGGACTGTATGTAATATTAATATTAAGGATATTTAAATTATGAAAGCTTATTGCTTATTTACTAAATACTTACTTAATTACTCTGAATACAAAAATTCATGCACGTATCTAAAAAATATTAACTTAAACTCTTTTTTATATATTTATAAAATATTAGGCGCTAAATTTCAAAAACATATAAATGATGAAAAAAATACTTTAAGTTAACGACAACACTTTTATAGAAATCTTGATTCATTGTCGGATAGATTCATTTTTGAGCATTCTATTATTCATTGGTAAATATATTTTTTTGTTGCAATGTATTTACCCTTTGCCAGAATAGCATATATTAGTCGTTATAACCTTTTCGGGTTATTAATTCCAGTTTGAATTATAAAATAAATAAAAATTGGAGAAAGGCTGTAAACTAACACTTTTTACCTGAAGAAGACAAAAGGTGATTAATATCACCATTGCTAGTGTACTTGGGTACTAAATGCCTCGAATAGGAAGCATTCAGAAATCCAAGAAAAACCGATAAGGAATTATTTACTAAAACCTACAAAAGTTGAGAACCGTACGTTCGGAGGCTGAAGTCAATGACCTCGATCTGATTTTGGAAAAGGTTCTCGTTTACTCATATGAAAAGTAATGCCCATTCAACCCATAACCTAGGTAGAGGGAAATCCATCAACCCATGGTGGAATAAGGAACTCAACCTTATGAGTAAGCAAGCAGGAAAAGCGTATAACAAAGCGCAATACTCCAAGCAAGAAATCGATTGGACTAGTTATATAGAACTTCACCGACTATACGAATAGAAGATAATTGCAGAGAGAAATCTGGAGAAACTTTTGTGAACAAATTGATTTCACAATCACAGCTGCAAGATAGAAAAACTTTTCACCAAAGACCAAAAAACTTTAGCCTGGAATAATGAAAAAGGAGGAAGCAGTTATACTGACAACTTCGCGAAGTCAATGAAAATATCGATGCTACAGCTCATACAGAAAATAAAATTACTAATGATAGAGAAAAAAATAATTGATTTTTTGTCTTAAAAATCTGGAGGACCTGCAAATTTGAACCCCTTTAACAGAAGATTTGAGCAAAGCCACCTGTTAATTGCAAAAATTCACAAAGCGTCAAAAATCACTAACAGTACCAGAATTATAGAGAGCAAAACTAAAGGGAATGCTTTAGTCAAGGTATTATTGACTTAAATTCAAAAAAATGTGTAGATAGGAAGAGTAAACTTTTAATTTAAGCCCATTTATTGATGACTCTGGTATAATATATATAAGTTGGTGGACGATTATGACATTCTTAATTAAGTATTAGTAATAATTGCAGAAACGGTGTAAAGGGTATAATTCGGGAATACATAATTTGCTTCAAAAGTAACCCCAAGTAAGCCCCATTATGGACAATTTACCAGCTCCTCGAACAACAATGTTTAAACCTTTCACAGTATGCGGGGTGGATTATTGCGGGCCATTTTACATTAAAGAGGGTACGCGTAAGGTAAATATCCTCAAATCGTATGCCGCGGTATTTAATTGTTTCGCAACCAAAGCGGTGCACATTGACGTGGTAAGCAGTTTAACGACTAATGCATTTATTGCAGTTTTGCGCCGTTTTGTAAGTTGCAGTGGTAAATTCACTGACATATTTCGATAACGGATAAAACTTCATTGGAGCCAATCACGAATTAAAACGGCTAAAAGAAGTTTTTGAAAATCAAGAAGTAGTACAGTGACTTAAAGGTGCGAAAAGTAACCTCCACAAATGGGAGGGTTGTGGGAGGCGACCATAAAGGTCGCCAAAAAGCATTTATACAGAGTAATTGGGGAAATTAAAGTAAAATTTAAAGAGCTGTCGACAATATTTGCGCAAATAGAGTCTATTCTTAATACAAAACCTTTAACCCCTATGAGTTCCGACCCCAACGATCATTACTATCTTTCTCCCAGCCATTTTTTAATAGGACAACCCATGACGGAGATTCCCAGCCAGGATCTGTAATTTATATAACTTTATCGTCTTTCCCGATGGCAGTTTAGATTACAAGGAGAGTTTTGGAGAAGATGTGTCTCGGAAATATTTATGTCAGTTATAGGTGCGTAACAAATGGCAGAGTACCAAGGAAGCGCCTATACCTGGAATTAACGTTGGCGACATGGTCATCCTGAAGGAAGATAATCTACCACCGCTGCGATAGATCACTGGCAGGGTCATCGAACTACACCCAGGTGATGATGGAGAAGTGAGAGTTGTATCAGTGAAAACCGTGAGTGGTAGTTTTAAAAGAGCAGTTACAAAAGTTTAATTATGCCCATTGACTTATTAAGCTTTGTTTGTTTATATACACAATGAAATTGATTTATTTCTATATTGTATATAGTGTATATATTGTATATAAACACTATGTCACTAATGTTATAATTCTTATTCTAATATATATATGTGATATTTCTATGATGTATGTGTATGAACTTGCATTAAGTTTTATATAAAATGGGTCTTTGTCCTCCTCTCTTTTTACATTTTATGTTGATTAATGTTTGTTGAAAGAGTACGACCTTTCAAGGAGGGGGTTATGTTAAGAACCAGCAATAAGTAGCCAGTCGGCGACAGTGAGTCGAACCGAAGAATCATAGTAATACAATTGTATAGAGTCTTGTACTTTCATTAAAGAAAATAAATAACGAATTAATCGTGAATCTTAATTTTATCAGCCATCACGGCTACCAAGATTTAACACCACCAACAAAATAACAGTACTCAAGATAACCTGGGTCATTCAAACATTCTCACCATTTTAGTCTCTAGAAATTGATGGAGTTTACCCAGCCCTAATTATACGGGGACCATTCTTCAACACCTGGTGACTCTATTTAGAGCCTGCATAGCTTATAGCTTTCAGACATATCCTCCAAAACTGGTGAAAAATTAAAGTTGTATTTATACTCAAACTAGGCAAGAAACACTACAACCATGCCAAATCATTCAGAGCGATAAGTGCCACATCGATTATGATGAAAACCTTTAAAAAGCTTTCCGATCGGTTCAGTAGTGTTCTAACGACGCATCATTTACACCCAAATCAACACGGGTACATACCAGAGCGCTCAAGCAAATCAGCACTGCATTGTGTGGTTACCAATTTTGATAAGGGTTGGCAAATAAAATGTCGGCATTAGGCCTTTTTATCGATATAGAAGGAGCCTTTGACAAAGTCTCTTTCAACAGCATAGAAAGCTCCCTTAATGCTTGACATTCAAATCACATTTAGTGAATGGATAAAACAAATGCTAAACAAAAGGACTATCCAAATATATATCAATAGGAAATGAAGTCTCCCCTTCTCCTGTCGAATATCGTGATAGACGACTTGCCAAGGAATTAAATGTATTAGACTTCCCAGCCATAGGATGCAGATGGCATAAGAATTCTGCTAAAGGGCAATATGAAGGTTTACTCAGTGAACTCAATTTGGAACTAAAAATACCGCTGGATGAACACTCTACGATTATCCAGGCGGAACTCACAGGGATACTTGTAAGTGCTCAAAAAATAACTGAACTGGGGATAAAATGAAAAAAAAACATCTGCATCCATACAGACAGTAAAACTTGGAGACGGTATCTGTAGATAACAAAATTGCCCTATCCTGGGTAAAAGTACACTCAAATATGAGAGAAAACGATAGGGCGGTTGTTCTAGCAAAAGAGAGAAAAATGACAAGAGGCCCGGCCTGCCCCTGCCCAAAAGCAATATTAAATATAACATACTGCAAGACATGACTTCTAGCAGCACACAAAGCAAGGTGGAAGAACGTCCGCACACAACTCTAAAGTTGCCCAATATTTTATTAATCTATCCAGGTTAAATCTAAAATCACTGACCTGTATCCTAACTCGACACTGGCAGTTGAAAAACGCCGTTATGTATTAGGAGTTACTGAAGATCTTAACTGCAGAGAGTGCACGAGAAAACAAAGTCGATGGAGCATATTCTGTCGTTCCATCCTGCTCTGGCAATATTAAGGAAAATCCTGCTGGGACATCATGGCCAAAACCGGCCGATCTTAGAGGCTTGTTTCTCAGCAAAATCCTCAACTTTCTTAAAGAAGTAGGGTATTGGAGAGCTAGTTCTCCCATTAATGAAAGTGTATAATGGGACCACTCAGGAGCCCTTTTACCCGCATCCGCATCCTCATATTGGTGAGATTGAGGTAGTAGATAGGGTAAGTAAATTTAATTAGATGGGTGCAAGGTAATCAGATCTGATAGTGACTTACGTTTATGAAAACCATCAACCACTCAATATTTATAATCAATATTTTTATTGTCACAATTTATAATTAACGAAAGTTTCTACTTAATATTTTTTAGTTTTCAACACTCCCTAGACGTACATATCTTTGTCGAGACGTTTCAGAAAATATTTTTTCTATATAAATTATTACCAATATTATAATATTATTTAATATTTAAAAGAAACAGATTATACATTACTTAAAGGTTGACATTATTAGAAATAATTCTAGTAAATTGTTAAAATCTAACTTTTCTTCATCTAAATGCCTGGAAAAAGAACCAAATTTATTCATCAGAACCTTTAATAATTCCAAATCCAACAAAAAATAATATAATTCATAATAGGAAGGACCTTTTTAAAAGAGAGTGTGATGGTATTGGATGATAAGGGTGGTATATGATAAAAATAATTTACTTAAGATACTTGGTAGAGTCACATGTAAATGAAAACACCACTGACATTAATGCACAAACATTTCAAGATCATTTTGTTGAGGTAGTGGATGAAATTGTTAGTAAGCAACAAACCCAAATGAGACATGTTCCTTTTCTTCAGAATTGTAATCATGGGAAAAATCAATCTTTTTTCTGACGCCTACAGATATTTCTGAAGTTGGAGATATCAGAGCTTTTTTGAAAAACTCCACACCTATAGACTACTTTGACATGAATTCCCATGTTCCTAAATCAATTGATAGTGAGGCGGTTGATGTATTTACATATAATATAGCAACTCAAATTGTCCAAAGTTAAATATTTCTTTAAAAAAGGTAACAAATCCAAGGAAAACGACTATAGGCCAATTTCAATTAATTACATTATAGCTAAAGTTTTTGAAAAAGTTATGTTTAATCGGTTATATGCTTATATTGGAAAGACATTCTGTAAAGGAAAATATGGGTACCCCAAAGGAAGATCTACTAATGGCGCTTGAAAGAGGTGTCAGTTTAGACATTGCTTACATCGACTTAAGTAAGGCATTCGACTGCGTTTGTCCTACTCGTCTTTAAAACAAACTTTAATTTTATAGGGTGAGAGGTAATACTCACAAGCCGAAGTTTGGTTTGATGCAAAAGGACTCACAGTAAATTCTCATAAGACGGAATACCTCAAATTTGAAAACAATAGTGCTAATAGGTAACATAATATTAAATTTTTAGGAGTATACAATCAATTAAGGAAAAATATCAGTAAAAACACTTATTTATTGTGAAAAATTAGTACCAATACTAACAATAAAACAACATTTAGGATGGTTTATTTTTCTTACATACACTCTTTCATTGGTCAAGGCATTATACTGTAGGGAAGATCACCATTAGCCAAATGAATTTTCATTTTACAGAAAAAAACTCCAATGCTTGTTATACGTAAGAATAAATGTATCTCAGAGGCAGAGGTAACAATACCTAAAGTCAGATTACAAAAGACAATGCTGAATTATGTGTTCCTGTCAACACAATTTTTCAATAAATTATCTCAAAATGTATAAGACTTTCTACTAAAAAAGTTTAAACAGGTTATAATAACTAAACTTGCTGCTGAACAACAGTATATCTACAAGAATTTGTTTCATGTGGAATGGTGATAAAATTGGTGAAATATGTGACTCCAGCTTGAATGCTTTTAAATGGTTACCCATAATTATTTTATTTATAATTGATTAGTACCTACTGCATTTGTTCTCTTTTCTTTTTATAATTAACATAATTTATTTTATATAACTTAATAATATAAATTCATGAATAAACGTCAGAGAACATACCCATGTT
Organism: Ontholestes murinus; assembly: GCA_963969525.1. NCBI lineage: Eukaryota > Metazoa > Arthropoda > Insecta > Coleoptera > Staphylinidae > Ontholestes > Ontholestes murinus. Next base: position 42,935,425 of record OZ018394.1, read on the forward strand.
TATTTACAGAGAAAAAATATAAATGTGATTATAGTTCTAACGAAAATGAATCGATTTTTATTAAAATCGAAGGAAGGACCCACGTAATGAGAATATAGCTCTACTGATGAGCTGTGATATATTGAAACAAGTGTCTGCAGATTGCCTTACGTAATAATTTCGTGTCGTATCATTATCAAATTGATATTCAAACGTCGAAACTCATGTTTTTGTAATATATGTATATATTACATAACTTTTTAGGGCTAGAACCATAGTTTTAGTTTCATGTTTAGTAATAGTAGTAGTATTTATTTTATCCATTGTACTTACAAAATAAAATTCAAATATATTACATTTCTTACAAAAATTTTGATCGCACATGGAATGGCTTGAGTTCATAATAATATGATATTCCACTTTTGCCTACTGTTACTTCAATAACACTGTTGCCACATAGGGTACCTTTGGCAGGGTTGTTCCACCATTATCTTGCCAAGTTTGGCTTATTTTCCTCTGAGAAGAGGACTTCAATTAGATTTGTTATGTCATTTTTGACATTCTTTTATTACCACATAGTAATGGTCGCAACTATTCTCATGATATTTTTAAATTTTTTTTTACTAGAAGTGTACACTTTAAAATTATAAATAAAATTTTATATAAAAATATTTTCTATTTAATTCATTAGAGAAGGTTAGCAAATAACATATAATAATAACAATTTCCTTAATTAATCTTGATGTTTGAGTATTATACAAATGTATATTAGTAATACGTGTGCATAACAAAGGTGCTAGATAGCTGTTAAATCCGAAAACAAAGCGTATCGTGCAAACGCACTGAATTGTAAAGGTATTACATAAAATAAAAGCTTCCCCGATTTCAGATACCAAATGGGAAATTGAAATTGAAATGAGTTAACTACATCCAATTATATTAATAAACATAATTGAGTACAGCCTTTAGTCTATAAATGACTCGGTTTATTAATACAACCGAGACGAGCTTCGTTGCTTGCTTCGTGACCTCGTTGCGGTTTGAAATGTATAATTTAATTACTGCAATCAAATCCCGCAAGTCATTAAAACTCCAGCTTTATTATAATTCAGTACACGCCATAAATCCTTCAGCGGTTCTTTTGCATTTTAAAATATTCCCATAAAGATAATAGAGCCGTTTTAATTATTTTGTTTGCACAATTGGCACTTGGGGAAGAGTTATTATCTAAATGTGCCACAATGCGCGTTTAAATGCGATTACTACGCCAGGTAGCATTTTTTTATAGTAACTTATTTTTTTTTTAACGAAATACCTTACTTTTATTTAACTTAATATATTTATCATAACTTTTCATATAACTGCTATTAAGCAATCTAGTTTACTTTTCTTGACAATAATAAGAAAATAATAATTTTTATAAATTTGACACAAATAGTTAGATATACTCGTCAATTGATAAGGCATTAAGGTTTTGAAAATCTATTTGTGTAATAAGGTTATGAATAACTCTTTTCTTTTTCAAGATGTGTCTTTATTTTCACAGCAATTCTTTCACATAGTTATACCTTTTTAAGATGAATGTTAATTCATAATGAAATTAGAAATTTTAGAAAGAATTGTTTTGAAAATAAATACAATTTTTTGAAAATCACATTATTAAACAAATAGTTTGATATAATTAGCAAGATAAAATTATTACAGATTTAAAAAAGACTTAAAAGAGATGAGAATATTTCTTATTTTAAAATAAAAATATTATAATAGATTAAGTGCTTAGCACTTTAAAATGTAAAAAAATAGTTCATCAAAATAAACATGTCATTAAATTAATTTTTGAAAAGTTACTTCATTACATTATACACGTTTATATGTATAGTATGTGCTAGACTGATATTCTGCTTTAATTTTTATACATTTCTGAAGAGTATATTGCAAACTATTATTTTTATATATGTTACCACAGAAAATAGTCTCAGGAGTTATATTCGAACAACAAGTTGATAATTTTATAGTACAATTAGTACCCCTACCCGTCTATTCATCGTCAGGGAAAAAAAGTATACAAGTGGTCTTTCATTATGTTATTCTTATGAAAACACATAATCTACTAAAAATTTAATTACATTCCTGTGCCTTTCAAAAATATTTATATTATGACATGTTTTATCATGTCATAAAATATGTGTTGTGTAAATTTTAAGTTTGTAAATATAGTTCTATAAAATAAAATACAGTATAAACATTCCATCTTTATCATAAAACCGGTTCACTTAAGGGGGAATTACTCTTTAGAAAATTCGACAATTCAATTTTTTTTGCATTTTATTATAGTCTGGGGTTCTGAGAGTGTGTTTCGAAAATATTAATTTGAAATTCGTAGAATTCCCATAGTTACACAAGCTTAGGCTGCGGCGCGGTAATTATACCGTCGACTGTTATACCTCGACTGTTTTTCTGTTTTATGGTCTCCCCTTGTCTCTATGGTCCCCCCTTGTATCTATGGCCCCGGCACAGCTGATTAAGGGTAAGTTACTCAAATCAGTTGTTATCCACCGTAAGTTCAACCGTATCAGTACTAAATGTATTGCAAACTTTGAACGCGTTTTTCTCGGAACGACATTTTGCAAGACGGGCGCACGTTTTTCTCAAAAACTATTGAACCGATTGACTTGCGGTTTGGCACACATATTGAAGGAACCTTCACTTATGGTTGGATCTAGGATTATTTTGATGGCTTGTATATTTCACTTTCAATCTGATGTATTAGTTGAAAATTTTTCGGAAAAATTGAACTTTGATCTTTAAACAGCTGCCGTTTCTATAAAAATATGTGTATTTGTTTAGTTCTAGTTCGGACGATAACTACACTCATATAGATTGAAAAAATTAATTGTTTTTTTATTTTAGACGATTAGCATCGCCACAACCCGTGCGCCCGATTGGACGAGCGTCTCACGCCGCGACACACATAACAGCGCATAACTTGTATACTTTTCGATTAAGTAATTCAATAAAATTTATAATGTTAGTTTAAACATGTCTTAATATGAGTGAAAAATCCCAAAAGTGTAGGTTTGATGGTTTTCACAGAAATAATTCCTAAAAATTACTCTCAAAACGGGCTTCAGGAGAGTAATACCCCCTTAATTAATTTTAAATGGTTTTTATTTGAATGCACTTATACAACACAATTTGCTTAAAACTGTCCCTGACGTTATTAATAATTCTAAACAATATTAATAAACGAATTACAATGAAGATTTTTGGACAATCTTAAATCTCAAAACACTATTGAAGTAGGACGAATTAAAACAAAACGTTGAGGGGCCATTACTCAACACTCCCTCAAACTTCCTAATCTGTAACTCAATTGACTTACCTCACACCTCCATAAGATGTGATAGTCCAGCTATGTGAAGGGAGTATTATCCAAGAAACCGCATTGCAGACAAATCCTCAAACTGTGACATGTTTAATAGATTTGCCACTAGCCATTACGATATGCAACCTGTATGGTAACTGGGAGATCCAACAAATAACTTAATTAATACAGCAGTTAGCAAAGCCATATCTATATATTGCTGGGATATCTAAACTCTAAACGCCCATAACCCATTATGAGGTTCGTCTACGGCTATTACAAGATTACGATTCATAGAAGAAGTACTAGATTTAGTAGGAGGAGTACTTCTCAATAATGGATAGCCCACGCACTTTAATGCAGCATATCTCTCAATAATAAATCTTATAATATCTTCGTCAACTCTAGCGGTACGACTTCAGTCGCAGGCCCTCAACGATCTTTATGGTAGTGATCACTTTTCAATTAAAACACCAACTAACATTCCCAGAGCCATACACCGTAGACCCTAGGTTTTGGGAGTTTCGGAATGAGGTTACGTTGCCCGAAAACTTAGAAAATATTAGTTTCACTATTTCAAGGATCAATCTTACCGATACTCAACCAGTAAATCCTTTGTCCCATGGTAGAACGTGTTTAATATCCTAAATGATTGATAGAAGAAGGCCTTAAACAGTTATAAAAATATTCAAAATTATTACAAATCTATCAGTAAGGCTATTATTTTGGCACTATACAACGCAATATAGAAAAAAAGAAGATTATTATAACAGACCTTTATTTGGCATAAAAAAATAAATAAATACAAAATACATATCCCTATGCACATACATAAACAAAACCCAGGTAAATAAATACAATAATTCTCTTTTTTGCCCTACCTCTTGTCTTTCAGATCAACTACACCGCCCTACTGTCATTCTCATAAATTCCTTAATCATCCAGTCTAAACTCTCATTCTTCTGCACCCAGTCTCTAAAGCACCTTCCTCTTTCACCCCGCTTATAATCACATTATTTCTTCTTTTTCTCTCTACTTCATTTCCCAGCTTGCCTACTCTTCCCAGCAGTTCGTTTTTTCTTCCTCCCATTTCTTTTCTTTACGTTGCAACTCCTTAAGAAAGAGGGGATTATAGATCATTATGGAGGGTAGCTAAAATAGTGAATCTTTTGAAATCTGTCACTAACATGTTGCTTGAGTAAAGTCTTTCGGAAAATAGTCAATAACCGATTAAGCATTAATCGTACCCTACAAGTCTGGATTTAGAAAACGCCCTTTCGTTATTGACCATCTTATACATTTAGAGAATGTCATTCAAAACGCTTTTCTGGAGTGAAAACACTAGTCATGGTGAAAGGAAGTTGCATCCGTGGAGACTGAGAGGCCATTTGCCTTTTGAGTATATGTAGGAGACTCTTTCTTCTCACTGCACGTACAAGAACATGGTATAGTGTAACCCTTTTCTCTATTGTGTTAATGGCATTGCAACATACCGAGCCTGTATGTCGACGACCTCGCAATCTACATGACCGGAGATACCATCCCGACTGTATGTAGATAATTGGGGGGAGCGTTAATAACATCGTTCGAGGCTCGGTCTCCTATGGTTTTCATTTTTCCGAGACAAAAATGGCATGTGTCTATTTTTGTCGTAAAAGAAAACCACACGGGGAGCCTAATCTATAAATTCTGTTATTAAAAGCTCGACTGTTATCTATTTCTAGGTCTAATATTTGACAGGAATCTTCCATCCCATCCGTATATTAATAATCTTGCAACAAAGTACAAGAAAGCTCTGAATCTTATTAGGTACATTTCGAGCAGTAATTGGCGTGTGAACAGCGAGGTTTTGTTGAATCTGTATCAGGCCTTGGTTCTGTTTAGGCTTGACTACAGGTGCGCAGTATATTCCGCTGCTCGCAATTCATGGTTACAAGTCTGAGATTCGATACATTATGCAGGCATTCGATAAGCTACTGGAGCATTTAGATCCATACCAGTGAATAGTCTCAGCTATGAAGCCAGGTTACTACAATTGAAGTACAGACGTCTTAGTTTCGCTTTGCTATACAAGGCGTCTGTACGTAGTAACCTGAAGCACATAAATTATGATTATTTTAGTAGAGTAGAGTCATATCACAGATAACAATGTGTTATATTGCGCGAGTTCCGCAAGAGGTCCGATTTTGACCTAAAATACAGCAGGTTAGTGTTTGCGAAATACCATCTTGGATAATTCAGCTCACAAATCAAACTTCATTGCTTTATGAAAAATGGAACACCAACTGAAAACATTAGGGTAAGTCTCTTGGAAATAATAAATCCATATACGGTTTCCTACTGCTGAGACGCGGATGGTTCTAACAAGCAAACTAGAATGGAAGCAGCTACAATGGCTGAAAATCACCCACATTCATGGACATAGCGTTTATCCGCGCATACTACAGAAATTTATGCAATTTGGCAATTGCTCAAATACTACGACATATCTAGCAGTACACAGTTCTCATATTATTTGATTCACTCTCATCCCAATACAGTATATGCGACAGCTATAATACAGATCCGCTTGTATGCTTATGCCGGCCTGACGATTTCAAGGCCAGTGTTACGGCACGTGCCTCGAGAGTAAGCTTAAATCTGTAAAACTCTCTGTGGCCGCATGGAAGTCACCGGATAAATTTAAAAGGAGAAGAGGATCGTTCTGACCCACCTTATAATAGGTCACACCAACTTGATCAATCCTTATGTCTTTAGCGATGACGAAGCACCCACAAACTTTGTGTGCCAAAGCCCTCTAACGGGAGGCAGCTTATACAGATACAGGCCAAAGTGTACGGTTGAAGCTTCAAGAAAATGCAGCGTATGATTCTGTTCTGCTGCTAGAAACTGTAGTTGCTTTTCTGTAAGCGACTGAACTTCTACGCAGAATTTTACTACATTGAATTGTGGGTTAGTTTTTGTTTGTTTTTAATGAAAAACAGTTTTTTTAGGACTTTTTTTTTTGAATACTTTTAACTGATTAATATATACTTGTAAAGAAGGCATCCATACTGGAACACAATAATCTATTTTACTCAATATAAGTGATTGATATATTAACATTAGCGTTTCAAGGTTATTAAAATCTTTAGTAATTCGTAATATGAAACCTAGTAGCTTAATACAAATGCTGAGTAAATCCCATATATGATCTCTGAAAGTTAACCTGTTGTCGAACACAATTCCTAGGTCTCTTATGTTGGTTATTCTGTTAAATTCTTGATTGCTTATATTGTATGGATATGAAATTACATGTGAGTTATGTGTTAAGAAACAATGCAACCTTTAGTTGTGTTTAGTTCAAGTCCTGACATCAGTTTTTAAGTTTTTTGATGTTATCCTGTAGTGTCCAACAGTTAACCATAGTTATATTTGGTTTAAATAACTTTATATCGTCTGCATATAGGAAATAATCACAATAGATGACTGCACACACATAATTTAGAAATAATATGAAGAGCAATGGTCCTAAATTCGAGCCTTGTGGTACTGCTGACAGAGATTTGAATGGAAGTGATCGATGTCCCTCGTATTCAACCAATTGCTGCCTGTCTGTCAAGTATGATGTTACAAATTACATTTCCATTGATGAAGTAGTGTTTCAACTGTTCAACTAGTTTGTTGTGCCGGATACGGTCAAATGCCTTCGTCAGGTCAGTATAGATGACATTTGTCTGGAGTCTTCTGTCCATATTATCTGAGATGACTTGTGACATGTTGAGCAGATTAGGTAGTAGTAGTAGTAGTCGACCTTCGAATAAAGAAACCATGTTGGTGCGGTGACATAAGGTGGGAAGTTTGTTTGTAAATGTGATCGCTAACCAATGACTCAAATATTTTGGCAACTGTGTTTATTAAGGTTATTGGTATGTAGTTCAAGACTGTCGTTTTAATACCTTTCTTATAGATTAGTGTTATTTTTCCTTTCTTCCAAGAATCTGGGAACAGTCCTGTTTGCAGTATTTGGTTATATATAAATGCCAAAGTATAATAATTTTGCAGTCCTTAATGAGGAATTCTGGTAGATAATTTGTACCTCTGGTTAATTTTGATTTCAGTTTCTTTATTTTCATTAGTACTAACTTTTCGGATACGTTACCTAAGTGGTCCATATCAGCTACGGTTTCTGCTTGGTGTAAAATATGTATATGGTCATTATTGTAAGACCTTTTGGAATGTTCTAAAAACCCGTTTACCATATTCTCTCCACCTTCAAGGGTTGCATTGCCATAATGCATAATGCTTGGAATATGACCTAAGCTGTTTAGGATGGGTTGATATTTTAATTTTGGTTTCGGATATAAATTCGCGGTATGCTAATCGATGTTCTGCCGCAGTTTAGTTTTCAATTCACGCAATTTTGTATAATTTTCCCCGAGAGGTTCTCGGTACTTTAAGAACATTCATTTCGCAGCATTCATAGATTAGCTTGTGGAATGTTTCACAAGCTGTGTTTGAATAAATATCACAGATATTAGAGTATAATACTGGAAAGTTTTTTCAAAATTGTAGATAGGGTTGTAATTTGGTTGCACTTTGGATTCAGCCATTTGAACTAAAGAATTGTTAGTCTTTGATACATGGTGTGTTAGATTACCTCTAATTAACGAGAGATCTCGTAACCTTTCTATATGGTTCACAGTGTCGTTTATTTGAATTAAGTTATTAAAACTTATGAAATCGATTAACGGATTGAGTTTGAACTGTTTTCAGTGTGCGCTTTAAACTAGGGCAAGTTGAAATCTCCACAAATGATTAGATTGTCGGATGATGCAGCATTTTCGATGGCTTCAAAGGTTTGCTGATATTCCTCAGGATATTTTAGGAAAGTCGTATAATTTGGGACAACTACATGATTTTCCCTAGGTAATGTAGCTTTTTAATGTCGTCTGGGAAATTTGATTTCTGAATTTTGGTTTTAGTAAATTTTTCTAATTAGGTGGTAGGATCAGAGTTATTTTTTTTCTAGGTTAATTTTTCTATTGTCTTCATTGTTTTTTCATTGTAAAAAGTACTGTTCAATATTATTGTGGCATTGTCTTTGTCCTCTAGTGATTTATTGGTCTGCTTTTAAGTTTTATATGGCTTGGGAGTTCTTCCGAGATATAATATTTCGTAGAATTGATGCGACTTCTTGTCGAATGATCTTTGCGTGCTATGATCTAGGTGTCAAATAATGATTCCACATAGAGAAAAAAAAAACCACTATATTTTAACAAAAAGGATGACGGATCTAGATTACCATCAACCTGGAAGCCAACGATAAGGATTAACACGACTAAGAACATACCACCTCCAATGCATATGGGATCAATCACAAGAAGCCGAGTAAGACAAGAAACCGCATTAATACCGCACACAGCGATCGTACTCCCGGTTAATTTTTAAAATTAAAACTGCTGAAGATGTTAAGTTAATTATTGCTTCACTTTTTGAAATTTTACAGTTTAGTATTGTTATTCAAAAAAACCTTCGGGTAATTAAAGTAATGTTTATTGATTATAGTCAATGAATACAAATACTTGTTATAATCAATGTGTTAATTAATAGATTAAGAGTAATTGCCAGTGATACGATGCAACAAGAAAATTAGGTGCTCGAATGTATAATTAAGATGTATCTCGTCACGAACACCGTTTGTAATTAAATTACTCTAGCGTGTTGACTATCGTAAGGCCGATATATATTGCGACGAATTTGCTTGATTAGTTCAAAATAGAAGCATATACCTGCTAGATAATCACCTCGTCCATCACATTTGACAATAGGGTGGTATAAAATAATATTGAGAAAATAATAATAAAAATAATGATTTAAAGTTCATATTATAAATACATTCTAAAGTAGTTCAATGATGAAATAGAGAATAAGATAGTATTTTATTAGATCTATATCAATATTTGTAACGTATTTCCTTAGTATTAATAATGAAGAAGCTTCCACTTAAATAGATTTTTATAAACAGATACTTTTATCACTTTAATAGTACTATTCTAATTATATTTATCTACGATCGTACAGAAAGTAGACGCTTTTTGCATCATTTTTCATTGCAAAAGTGGCTTTTTAAAGCACTAGTGCTTTTTTACGTTTTTATTGCACGGTAATGTCAAACTGTTTTTAGTGCACAGAAATGTCAAATTTGACAGATGAATATATTATAGCACAAATTTCCGACGAAAAACTTATTTTTTTAATAATTGATACAAATAACTAATAAACTATAAATAAAATATATAATACTTACGAAATGGCAGATTTAAGAACTCTGAAGATTTCATTTAATGCAAGTCGAAGCGATTACAATAAAGCGAACATTTTTTCCATAAATCATAATGGCCGCCGCATTTGTGCAACTTGTTTACTGGTTGCTAAGTAACGCTTCCATTAGTGCACTCCGGGTAAAATATGTTTTCATTAATTGAATTATTGAAATGACATTAAAATATTACTCATAAGAATATATTCTTTGAAATCCTTTACGATCGAAGATAAAATTTTGTAAGGTACATGTGTAAAAAGTTTCTTTATTGCACTCCTGGCTTTAAAAAAAATCGCTCGTTCCTCGCTCGTATTTTTAAACGCCAGTTCGTGCAATAAAGCATCACTTTTTACACTTGTACCTTAAATAACTATTATATATAACAATACGAAATACTAATATAGGTCATTATTTATATTTTTATAATTTATGCTTGTATACAGCTCAGGTAATTACACTTTATCATCCAGTAACAGACGCTACCATCATCCACTTTATTTGCGGCACTGCTCTCTGTATAAATATTTAAGCCATTTCCGCGCGATCTTGTTGACTTTGTGTGATGACGGATAAATATGAAAAAATGCTTTTTGCAGTCACGTCTCGGATGTCGCGAAGCCTTTGCCGCTGGCATTAAAGTCGACCCGAATATCCCAAACAAACATATTCTTGGAAACATTCCAAGCTAGTTAGATTCTGAATAATTCACTAACAATTGGCAAATAACACGACGATGGGTGAGAGTTATGCAACAATCGATATTATTTTAATTAAAATTCAAATTTGTACCTATTAATAATTGATAGATATGGTTTAGAGTTTAAATAATATAAACCACATGAGTTATCTTTGTTGTGTTTTATTAATTTAATTTTTAATTGGTTACAACGTTTTATATTAATGGTACATTTGAAATAAGCATTATTATCACATAATAAGCATAACAATTAAATTAAGGATTTTATCATAGCAATAAATTATTGGATATATGTTTAAATAAATATGTTTTCTCTTGTATTGATCTACAGCGGGGGTATAATTTCACGTATTAAAGTTATCTTTTTTAGCATACCGAAACATTTTAACTTTATTAACATACTAAAGTATCTTTAGATGATATCCTTGAAAATATTTCCTGAAACATTGTATTCAGAGTTTTCTTAACCTTCTTATAAACCAGTTTTACTCTTTTATTATATTTTTAAGATTTATTAAAGTAAATATCAAAGGTTAGATCCATTAGATTTTCGTTAAATATAATATACTCTTTTATGCATAGTCATTATTAGTCATTTTCATTCCTATATCGTTATGAAATCGACGTCTCTCGATATTTTATAATACTATGAATGACGTTGGAATTTAATAATTTTTTTTACAAATTCGATAACTACTTTTTGTGCGCTTATAACGATGGGCCAATATTTTAATTAAATTTTCATCATACTCACTATCGATGCTGATGCTACATAGAAATATTTTCAGAGTGTAACATTTTCTATAAAAAGGAAAGACATGATATTTAATTTATGCGCTGCTTAATATTCAAAATATAGCAACTAAAATATAATATTACTACACAATATTGAACTTACACACTATAAAACTAAATTAATAATAATTAGGGCAAGAATCTTCTGGAAATATCACTCTCTATATAAAACTTTAAAAAAAGCTGACTTAAAAAAACAAAATATGCGCATAGTCTTTTTGAAATTCGATAATGAGGAGCAAAAGAAATGTACTTGATTGTCTAAATTAAATTTATTATCTAATCCCATTAAACTGCCAATTGCGTTATTTGATGAGAAGATAATAATAAATAATAAGGGTGTATTTCTACGAGATTGATCATTTAAATATAATAATTTAAAAATACGAAAACATTTCGTGAATCTACAACAATGAGTCTTACTAAGACTACAAAACAAATTAATTTGAAACAACTACTTCCCTAGCTAATACTTCGACAGACGTTGAATGATATAAATTAATTTGCGTGTTACAAATAGTACAACTATCAAAGCAACACTAATTTGAATGAAATTATTTCTGTTGAATAAACTAATAAATGATAAAATGTACTTTAGATTGTTTAAATGTAACTATAACATGAATTTCATGTTTATACATTCACTCCCCTTAATTACCTCCACAATATGTTTAATAAATAGGAAGAAAATAATCAGCCCGCAGTGCAAACCTCTAGGCACACCGGAAATGACTTTGAAATATGAAGATTTAAAATTATTAACATTAATAAAATTAGTTCGATTTGTTAGAAAATAACTTAACTACGACACAACACTCGGATGAAAACCAAGATCACTTAACTTACGCAGTAGCACAGAATGGTTAATCATATTAACTGCCTTAGTAAAATCGGTATATATATATAACATTAATCATAATGATGGTTGCGACCGTTACTATGTGGTAATTCATAATGAACAATGAATAATTCATATAACATTAACTTGAAGATTTTTATCTAAAGCATGCGACAGAATAGCAGATTTGTTAACCATTAACATTACTGAAAACTAAATCTAAAAATACATGTAAGTTACGTTGATTGAAAGTTCTATTCCTCCAAATGCGAGTTGGGGAGTTCTTATTGCTAGGAATAGTGATTAAAACATCATTAACAACCTTCATATCATCAAAAATCATTTTTAACGGTCGAACATAACTTTTTTTGGCCTCGGATACGAGTCCATATGGTCAGCTCTAGAGGGTTGGATGAAACAGAGACATATTTCTTCACATTAAGGGGATAACACATATGGTTTGAAACAAAGGGAAGAATTATATTCTAATTTTGCAGTCTTTCAGAAAGGTAACAATGTAATCAAAATGTTATTGTTATTCGAGGATAAGAAATGGATGATATTCAATGAAGGCAACACATTTTAATCTTCGTGTTTTTCTATGACATCACTTCTTTTCATCAACTGAATATCACAAGAGAACAAAATGTGATTTAAATCTCCATTGCTAAAACCACACTCACATTAACTACTGAGAAATATTCCAAATTTAAATGGATGGGCAGGAAAGCACACATGATCTAATTTAAGTCGAGTTATAGAAGATGAATAAAATCTACTGGTCTTTAATTGGAAAATATACGCCTAATTTACTGGTAGAACAGGATGACTAAGACAATATTATGTATGGCTATTTCCAACATATTCTGAGTATGCAATCCCTATACTCCGTTTGAAGCTGCTCAATAAATCTAATGCATCTATTGATGGAATCTTAATATTTTACGAAGTAGGTTAAGAAATAATAACACTTTGCTAGTATCAAGATATATCACAAAGTAACGGCTTCAATAATCAATCTTAATATTTTCTTTCTTTGATCTGTATGTGTATATTGAGAGAGCCTTTTAAAACTTATGATTTATATTATTAAAGATAGCTCGATTGTGTTCTTCACCTCCCTACGTACTCATAAGAGTTACCAATTTTAAGATGAATAATGTGCATGGAACCTAAAGCCTCAGCAAATGGAGGGCAATCCTTGTTAGCCCAGTACGAGTTGAAAAGACTCTCGATGCTAATATTGTGTAGATTTAAAGGGATTTTCCCTCTTGATCTTAGTTTAAACATACATTTCCGGGCTTGATATTCACGTTTTAACTGCAGCGAAATTTCTTGAGCTTCCACCAAAATACCAACGATAGGCGAAGACTTCATTGCTCCAATACAAATCGTAATGGCCTTGTATTGCATGCAATCCAAAATTTTTATATTTGAATTACAGGCACTTCCAAACAAAATACTACCATAATCAAGAATTTGTCTAATATATGCTTTAAAAATCATTAATGACACGAACGGTTCAGCTTCGCAACAAGTACGGTTCAAAGATTTGAACAAAATTAATCTCTTTATCGCATTTCAAAAATATGTTCTTTCCAACTTAACATTTTATCTTTTATCATACGTATATATTTGTAACTCATTGTGATGGGAATTATTCCTTCGTCAACGAATAATTGATTAACCGGAGGAATTCGGCGCCTTGAAAAAAAATGACTATAGCCGATTTACTGGGTAACTTTCACGCAGTAAATCGGCTATAGTCATTTTGTGTTTTATCAATCATGCGTGGATAATCCTAACCATCAAGTGTAATGCGTCTATTGATATCGTATATGTGTTCTGTATAGAAAGTCATCAGCAAACAGAATTATATAAAATAATCCCGAACAATTATAAACAACATCAAAACATTAAATATTAAATAACATTGGGTTGAAGACAGGCCCCCGAGGAAGCCCCAGATATATCAAGAATATCAAGAAATTGTTTATAGCGGATAACTCGACCATAATATAATTGAATAATTATATCGCCACTATTGGAGGAAATCCAAGCTTAAAGAACTATTCATATGCCCTTTTTAAATAAACAAAAAGCGTGGGAAGATACATATTTCTAGCAAAGCAATTTTGTACCTCCATATCAAGTTTGATAAGGCATCTATAGTGCCAAATCCCTCTCTAAAACCAAATACGTGTTTAGGAAAAAATGTTTGATGTTTTAGATACCATACAAGCCGTTTTTTAATCATCTCTTCAAAAGTTTTGGTGATACACGAGAGTAGAGATATGGGCCTGTAAGAATCACTTAATGAAGGATCTTTGCCAAGTTTCAGAATGGGATCAATTATTACATCTCTTATAGTATCAATGAAGTCGCTATCAACCCACCAAGCGTTAAATATAGTATATATAAGACAAAGAATTTTGCAATTATAGGTAAATTGTTAAGCATGGGATAAGTGAAGGAGTGGTATTCATTGTGGACGTAAGAGCAGCTTCCAGTTTACCCATAGTAAAGGGGTTTGATAAAGATTTATTCCAGTTATTTAAAGGAATATAAGGGGCTCTTATTGGCTGAGGTATTACTGAGGATGGAGCATTTAAGTCCAATATTTCCTTCACAGTGTCTTCATTAAGTGGAGCTAATGTTATATGATTATTGTTTTTATTGAATATTTTACCTTATTCCATATAGTTTTAATAAGTGTTCTCTAGTTTAATTATTTCGTAAACTGAATCCATGTTTGTTTTGCTTTATTCTTAAACATACGTTTTGAAACAGCAGAAATCTTCATGACTTCTTCATGCGATGGATCGTTTTTAGTATTGATGTATTAGTTGCTGATGCAATTGTTTCAGTAAGAAACTTGTAACGTCGAACATAACTAGGTCTTTTCACACCAACTCTTAAAACTTTTTTTATGTCGTATTGATATATCTAAGGAATGAAAAATATCATTAATTTCTTCAGTGTCATATAAAATTCGATCATTATTATATTTATAGCAGCTCACGATTCAGGTACATTGTATACAATAAGATTATTCTTCCTTAATCTAAGCTTTTCAGGTGCATAAATACCAGACTCCATGGAATTAGGACAATTAGTTAAACTAGTTTTTAGTATGTCTACTTTTCGTTTATTATAATTTTCCTGGGCCTCTAATTTTTGTAATCGGATTTCAATTCCTTCTAATTTAAAGTTAATTGTTTAAATAATTTCCGCTTTAGCTTTATTTATTTCGTTAATTATTATTTTGGATATCTATATGTTACATGTCATTTAATTTTAAATTAGAGCATTTAATATGGATATCTTTATTACATACGCCTGTATATCGCAAATACGGAGTAGCGAGTCTAACTGCCTTAGTACAGATTCCGCATTAATTAACCATAATTAATAAATAATACACTGAATTTGAAAATATTTTTATAAATGTAGTATATCAAGGTTAGACAATGGACAATTTTTCACATCGAGGGATGCGTCACGGTGACTAACATATATAAACAAACTCGAAAAACTGGACCACGGAAGAGATGCGAATTTAGGAAGGATTTAATGCAATAAATAATATATTAGCAATTTTACTCATGGTAAATATCAGATATGAATTCGCAAATGCGATTAAAATTGCAGTTTTTATGCTTTAATAAAAACTGCAATCCGTATCAATGGCCTCGGATATGGACTGGATTCAATTCCATTAAACTATACCAATATACACAAAAATATCAAAATACAGGAGCACTTACTTGTTTTAGGTTAACCTAACAGAATGCCAAACAGTATAGGAGTACTGGTGTAAAAAAAAATCACACAAAAAACACATACTAGATCCGTTTTCGGTTTCAGCAATTGAATCCCAAAGTGATATGAACTATGATCACTTAGTCAAGCATCAGGAAACGAAATATGCCCAAAAATCCTTTGAATAAAATTAGCTGATAGAACTCTGCAAACATTTTAATCATATATACCTTGTGTAATATAACCAGCATATCTCGCTGCAACTGAGATTACCTTGGAGAGATAAGCTAAACTAAACTAGTAGCCGTACTGCATAATTAACAGAAGATGTTATAATTAAATCATATAATAATTTAATAATTTCTACAACGAACTGAAGGATTTTAATACATTTTATTATTAAATCATACAATGTTTAAACTTAGATAACATGATAAGGACAACCGGTTACATACAATTATAAGTACAGCTGAAAAGAAAGAGTTTAAAAAGGATTTAAGATACGAGGGAGATTATGATTTAAAAAAAGAAACAGTGCTGGAAATGTGAAATATTGGACAAAAGGTCATTTGAGTCTAAAAAAAATTCTCAGAAAACTTAATAAAGACGACCTAATAGGGAAACCGTACATTTATAGACATGTAACCCTAAAGAGGTATTCTTTTCTATTAATGCATATTGTAAAAGAATACTTGAATCTACTATTTGTTACCGGTACTACTAGTAATATTATTTAATCTCCTGTTTTATTAGCAGAAGAATCGACTAGTATTTATTCATAAATCAAACTTATGATTAGACAACACATCATACAAATACATCTAGTTGGATATTCAAAATAGAATTTTGAAAGCAATAGAAAAGATGTAGTAATTCAAAAACGAAATTTTGGTAGAGTTCAGGTAAACATTGAATCAAAAATTGATTTACATATTGCAAAGAAACGATTATTAATGGTAATTTGGAAAAAACATTAAATTAAATGATGGTTATAATTGCTGAGTGCCATCGGTGATGTTGAAGAAAATTGATACATATTAGAGCCAAATTATTTCTAATTATTTTAATATGTGTTGGTTAGGAAGAGCAGAGTTAAATGGAACAATGGAAGAAATTTCTGATTATTAGGAAAATTAATAATAATTTTAACGTATGACCTAACTGCGTCCAAAAGTAATTAATCAAATGATTTTTGACTCTGAATAGAAGTGATGGACTAACATTGTCTAATAACAAAATATAGATAAATATGACGTATAGGTCCCATTAATTTCCTCTAATTATAATATAGTAAATTAGATGGTAAGAGCATTAAAAAGCCATTAAGCAGTAGACATAGTAGTTCAGTAGTGTTGGTAAAAAGAATGAAGTATCAACTCGCTTTTACGCACATTACTTAACAATGTGACTAAAAAATAATGGTACCTAAAAAAGCAAATATTTTCAAGTGAATGTAACGTATAAAGTGCTCCTGAGACATATAAATGACTACTCTATATAATATTAAAAGGATAATATTGGAAGACCTGTCTAGTATAGCTCGATGATATAATCGTAATGGAAAAAATCTCAACTGAAGAAAGAAATGCAGGGTCTAGGATAAATCATTTTGAATAAAGGTGTTGCAATCCATATGAGAATGATTCCAGTTGTAAGAAAACGTCCGATTCCAAAAATTTAGATCAATCACCGACATGCATAATTCAAGAAAACTTATCGATAAGATGTTTCAATGAAAGGTAACAAAGGTTACAATCAACAATCAAAAAAGTATATCATTAAGCAATCCAAATTCTAAAAAAATGCTATTGCAAGTAATTTGTGAATTGAAAATTGGTCATTACAAGCCCAGAAAGGCTCGCTGATCTACGGAAGAAAATATGAAAAGAATACAAAATTCCGGGGCTATATTCACATAAAATTTTACTTCAAAAAGCAGGTTTTTAAGAAAGGAACTGCATAATAAATGAAGAGGGAATTAGTGAAAATAATAACTGTTTTAAACTCAAAAACGAACATTTAGATATATTTATAAAAGTTCATAGAAAGCTAGAAAATATCTTCTAAGAAAGCAGAACGCTGTGGTTATTTTCACACGAATTTTCATCTGATAATAACCAGATCGGATTTTGAAGAAGCAGATAAAGGTCTGTAATATTTATAGCATTAAGTTTACAATAAACACGCGCATTAAAGTGTTTCTCTTTGAAACGGGGATATTAACGCAGCCTAAGCATTTTCACATAATCGGTAGCCTAATTGATCACTCTCCGAATAAGAGTTATCCTATACGGTGGCTAAGAAGTGTTAATTACTATGCAGAGTTTAGTAGATGAAATGGAAACACCAACATTTTCATAAATCAAGATATTTTTGCTCTGTGATTCATCGAACATAAATTCTTCAACTTTGTTTTGATACTATTTTAGCACCTTCTATTCAATCAACACTTTACAATATTTTTTATTTTAAATAACAAAAAATAGTTGTAATTTGTTTACAAATATTTTGTATTGCCTTTCTACAAAATAAGATGATCGAGATAGCGACTAGACAACAAGATACACACTCTTTTCTTACCAAACTTATAATTTTCTCGTTTTAGCATTTTAAACATCGTTTTACTGGTAGAAGATATGTTTAAATAAATATTTTTGATCTTCGAGCGGGTTTCAAAGTATAATCAAAAACCAGTAAACAAATATTAAAATTATAATTTTTTTCTTCATTATTATATAACCTTTGAATTGGAATAACCTATATTTGACTAGTTGTAACACATAATAAATGTCTTTGTTGTCTCAACATTACTTGTTGACACATGCTCGGATTCTGTTTTTATAAGCCATTTCTTTCATTATTCTTTTCGGTGACTATAGTACTGAAAGTAGTAACATTTCCCATTTTACTTCTATCTTGAACACTACGTAGAGGCAAATGTTACTGCCTCAGATAAAGCTAAGTGATTTGCCAAGTACTTGTGAGATGTGATGCTGATATTAATGTAGAACATGTTTAATATAAGTATTGCCAAATATTTAATTATCAAATGAATTAAAGTGTTTTACGTCGTTGTAGAAAATTACCTAATAATTTAAAAAATACGAAAACATGAGTATTACTAATACTACATTGATGTAGATTAACGAAATATTTTCGTATTTTAAAATTATTAGTTAATTATTCTTTATAAATCACGTCAAGGTTTGTAATTAGAATAATAGAATAAACACCACAAGCTGTATCAGTTACAGACTTTCACGAGAAACAGAATACACCACCTATACGATTGGAAATCATATAGAAATGCATAGTCGGAAGTGACTGATGTATGCGATAGATGTCGCTATGTAAACTCAAAAAGAAGATGATGCTGTATGCGCACTGGCTGTTACTGTTACTGTTGCGCTCTGTATGAAGCTTCATTTCACCTTTCAACAGTAGTAAAATGGAATAATTCGGAAAAGCCGTTGTGTTTCCAGCGTTACCCCAGGAGGCAAACTAACTGCACACTTGCACCAGAGATTGTAGGAATGTGAGTGAAGAGTAAGAATGCTAAACAACGAAGAAACACTGAACTCCGCTATATCTGATATAGAACAATTTTTATACCAGTGCTTGAATCATAGCTAGTTATGTCGGTATTTATCTTATGAGCAAATGCAGTTATTAAACTAAGGAAATTTTGCTTTACGATTGACCTTTATTATTTTGTTTATTTTTATTTACGGAACTTCTTTACATATTATATTTATATTTGGCATGTATAAAATGATATAAATTATTTATATAAATAAATAAAATACAAATGAATTGGTGAATTACAAAGAAATAAGAAACATGGATAGTATACAAATTAAAATAAATTAATAATAGACAAACAAATATTTCATTTATCCAAAACCCATTTCTAGATACACAAAATGATCCCTATCCGGTCTCAATATTACTTTTATTCATTAAAATATAATTAAAAACTAAAAATGTAATAAATGAAGATAATAAATTGTTAAATAAGCAAAAATAGAATAAACTCAGGTGATATCACCAATATGTAAATAAATAGATAAAAATTGATAAACAAAAACATAAACAAGTAAATAAAATACTTAAAACACATGAGCTATTTCAAATTTCAACAAAGGAACTAATTACATTACACAGTTCCACATAAGGAAATCTTGTTTTTAAAATTTGAAACTTTGGTGCAAATAACATAAAATTAATGTTTGTGCTAATTATGTTAGCGCAGTGCATAAGACGATCCACTGGATTAAACATCCCATATTTGGTGGGAGTCCATTTGATATAATGGTTTGTGTCTAAATTGAGAGTGTATATTGCATCAACATGTGAACCATTCTCTAAGGAATTTAACAAAAACGTTTGATACAGCGACAAATTTGTAACAGTGGATGTATCTTTAAGAAAACCATGTTACTGGTTTTACACTTGCATGCACCACCATCTCTATAGTTTTGTATATGTCCTTTACAACCATTTTTGCAAATAGGCACAATAAAAGCAATGATAAAATATTCAAGATGTTAATGAACAGGAAAAAGTTCTATTTAAAAAGTATGCAGGAATTCTATCTGGAACAGTACTACTTCGAGAGGGACGATAAACAATTAAGACTTGACATGAATAGTATACAAATTAAAATAAATTAATAATAGCACAAAAAATATTTTTCAAAATTCTTCAAAATTGTCCAAATACCCATTTCTAAACACAAATGGTGATGTGGACATCATAGTACTTTCCCTATATCTTTCTCGAAAACTGGGAGGTTTGTAAATGTTAATTAACAGGAAAAAGTATTATTTAAAAAGTATGCTTGAAAACCATCTGGACCAGTACTACAGGATTATTAAGAATATTTCAAGGAAAATTAAAAGGAAAAGCTTTAAAAACCGTAAGCAGTAACGAAGAAACCACCACATGGCGAGAATTAAAAAAATTATTGTTAAATCATTTCGGCGATCAACGGTCTGAATCATGTTTATTTGGTGACTTAACACAGATTCGACCTAATAAAAACGAGGGTTCATATAATTTTGGCGCTCGCATAAAAGAAACATTACAACTTTTGTTGACTCAAGTAAAATTAAGAGACAACGACGCGAATAGCAGGCTTTTGAAAAGCAACAATTACAAAACTACGGCGTTACAAATTTATCTGCAAGGATTACTTGAAATAGATCATGTAACCGGAATAATGGTGCAAGTAAAGCAACCCCGCGACCTAGAAACAGCAATGAGTCACGTCATCGAAATAGTAAATTTTAATTACCGTGCAGGACGCGCAAATAATTTACAACGAGTAAATTCAAGATTATCTCAAGAAAAATCACGTATCCCGAATAAACAACCTAATCATTACGTACCACGGTCGGCACCTATAATGCAACCATATTTTATTCAACCACAAAATATGCCATCAACTTTGACAATCATTCAATATACACCAAGACCTAATTTGAATCAACATTACCAGGCAAATCAAAAACCGTTTTATAATCAAGCAAACAACGCGAATCAAAGATGATCTCAATCATTTATTAAAACTCCTGCTCAAATAATGCAAAAAAGCGTGCCCAAACCCACGCAAATGGAATCGACCCCAGCGAGCAGCATCAGGCACCGCGCAACAACACAAGCAACCTAGATGGACACCTGGCCCTGGACAGCACTTGTACTATCAAGGCGATAACGAGGAAATGCCATACGATGAGACGCAGAACGACGAAAACATAAACACAGATTGCGATTACGACGAGGAATTCAATAAAGACCTTGAAGAAAATTTTCACTTCATCAGCCTATCTACGAAGAAGAAATAATAAACGAACTAAACGACGAAACAGCAATAATCGACGTAAATAATATAAATTGTAATTTGCCCTATATAACATGTTCAGGACTTAAATTTCTTATAGATACCGGATCAACGAAAACGCTTATTAATTCTAAACTTTTCGAACATTTTAAAGAATATGCGATCAAAATTCCGTTTATAATCAAAACAGCTCATAATACAACTAAACATGACGATGCAATATTTTTAGAAATTCCACCAATATTTAAAACAAACCTTCAACATACATTTTTTAGATTCGATTTTAGTAAAAAATTCGATGGACTAATCGGAATCGATCTTTTAAACAAACTCGGAGCAATTCTTGATATTCGTAAAAAATTACTTATAACTGAAAATGCAAATATCCCTATAAGTTTAAATACAGAAAAACTTACGTTCGAACCACTAAAAGCGAGAATAATATAAATACCAGTTAATGTACAGGAGGGAACTATTTACGTACCACCAATTGAATTCCGCCCAGAAATCATTGTAAAAGAATCAATCGCTGAAGCAGTTAATCATGAAGCTTTAGTTATTGCTATTAATTACACTCAAGAAAAGAAAAATATTAAAATTTGTGACTCCCTTCAAACCCAAATAGTAGATGAAATTAACGAAATTTACGGATACGAAGAAATTGATATCGATTACGACTTGAATTTGGACGAGATACAAAGAGAAAACGTGAATAAAAATGAATGCCACTGGAATGAACATCGAAGAAGAAGCCTTTATTAGAGCACTCGCAGAAAAATACAAACATATATTCTACATCGAAGGTCAAAAATTAACGTTCACACACTGCGTTAAACACAAACTAAATTCAAGAAAGCATATCATCTTGGAGTTGTCCTGTGAATATCGTCACAAGAACTACCAATGGCAAAACGAAGAAACGAATGGTTATCGACTATCGGCGATTAAACGATCGGATGATAGAAGATAAATATCCAATTCCTAATATAGCAGATATATTAGATAAATTGGGTAGATGCCACTATTTCAGCAGTATAGATCTAGCGTCCGGCTACCACCAGGTGGAGATGGACCCAGCTGACAGAGAAAAAACCGCTTTCTCAACTGAACAAGAACATTTCGAATTTAAAAGGATGCTGTTCGGGTTAAAAAATGCCCCAGCGACATTTCAAAGACTGATGAACAACATATTGAAAGGATTATTAGAAGATACATGCATGGTTGATTTAGATGATATAATTATTTACTCGGTATCACTACAGGAGCATATAGAAAAATTGAATAAAGTTTTTGAAAGACTAGAAAACGTAAATTTTAAAGTTAAATTGGAAAAATGTGAATTTCTTAGAAAAGAACTTTAAATATTTAAGTTCTTTTCTAAGAAATTCACATTTATTATGGAAAACGGCGTAAAACCGAATCCAGAAAAGGTCAATGCAATAAAAAATTACCCTCTACCAAAAACACAAAAGGAAATTAAAGCATTTTTAGGACTCGTTGGGTACTATCGAAAATTTATTAGAAATTTTGCGGAAATCACAAAACCACTTACAAATTGTTTGAAGAAAGGATCCCAAATTAAATTAGATAATAAATATATAAACGCATTCGAGACATGTAAAGTTTTATTGATGAATGAACCAATACTTCAATACCCCGACTTTACAAAGGAATTCATTATTACAACAGATGCGTCAGATATAGCGTTAGGAGCTGTCCTCTCGCAAGGTAAAATAGGCCAAGACAAACCAGTAAGTTATGCTTCCAGAATATTAAGCGCAACCGAACAAAAATATTCAACGATCGAAAAAGAATTACTTGGAATAATGTATGCAGTCAAATATTTTAGACCCTATGTTTACGGCAGACATTTTAAAATTTATACAGATCACCGACCATTAGTATGGTTGTGGAAATTAAAAGAGCCTAATTCAAAACTAATGAGATGGAAATTAAAATTGGAATAATATGATTTCGAGGTTATTTACAAAAAAGGAAAATATAACACAAATGCAGACGCTTTATCGAGAATTACCCAAGAACAATTGTATGCGATAGAAGACGATATAATTTCTTTAATTCCTAACCCAGATCCAGAAACACAACGAATGTTAGACCAGATTATTGAAGAACTAGAATTAGGGGATACCTTGGATCCACAAAATTTACCAAATACATCATTTGCAAGAGAAGAACAACCTGGCCCCACTGGTAAGAATCTAACAATGTTACGACAAGAATTACAAGAACAATCAACAGCAGACAGAGAAACCCCAATGTTGCTACCGAACGAAGAAGACAGTACGAGTAACCCCATACACTCTAATCAGCAACCTGAGCCTACAAAAGGAATCACCATCCTAGACGTTATTATAAATGATAAGAAAACACAATATTTTTCTGAGCCTTACTACTACTGACACGAAAGTCGATCTATCAAACAAAAAAGGAAATAAAATATTCAAAGTAAAAATAGAAACCCAAAATTTAGATGAGGAAATCACAGAATTCATAAAGGGATATTTAATAGGACCCGGAAAACATTATTTATATTTCGAAAACGATACACTTTATCCTCATTTTTGTAAAATTTATGTTCAACTTTTTAATGATAAATGACCAAAATTAATTAAATGTACAAAAAGGGTCACCGTAATAAGCAACGAAGCTGATCAGTTGGAATTAATAACAACGCACTACACTGGCATAAGAAATCACCGAGGAATAGTAGAAACACTAACTCAACTAAAACAACAATGTTATTGGAAAAATATGAAGCAAATGGTAGCAGATTATATTAATAGCTGTATGATTTGTAACAAAAGCAAATACGACCGGCACCCCACCTTGCCACCTCTACAACTTACAAAAACTCCGGATAACCCATTTCAAAAATTGTTCATGGATACATTTACAATGGCGAATTCAAAATTCTTAACGATAATAGACACCGTTTCTCGATTAGGTCAAGCAATACCTCTAACATCCACAAATTCTGTCGAAGTAGCTAACGGACTATTGGAATATTTTAAATATTACGGATCACCACTAGAAATAAGTTGTGAAAACGGAAAAGAATTCAAGAATGACCTCATCATGAAATTACTTGAAGCCCATAAAATAAAAATACATTTTGGAACACCTGCAAATCCTAGTTCACAAGGAAACATCGAGAGATTCCACTCAACAATACTTGAGCAAATCAGATGTCTCGAAAAAAAAGAAAAAAGCAACCTATCGAACAACAAATGAAGTTAGCCGCCATAGCGTGCAACAACACCATATCAAAACCAACTGGCTTTATACCACTGGAACTAGTTTTTGGTCACACTTCGCTAAGAGACCCCATAAATCTGCTTTACTCCGAAGAATATTATCATCAATATGTATCCGATCATAAAAAACGACTTCAACACCTTTACAAATTCATGCAGGAGAAAAACATCGAACAAAAAGAAAAATATGTACAAAAATCTCAAGAAAACGCTAAGACAAAACCTTTCAAAATTAACGAATTAGTATATGTTAAAAATAATGGTAGAAACAAATTAGTTAACCCCTATATTGGCCCTTATAAAATAATAAAAATTAATGATGCTTCGACTATAGAAGTTAAAACAAAAGCAAGAACCAGAAAATTCCACACAAGAAACTTGAAACATTCTGTTGTTTCAGATGTATCGGATATTATATCATTAACATCAGATGCGACGTTACCCTAGAAGCCATCAATGACGATACAGGTCTTTTCCCAATAAAATTAGGAGAAGCCCAAATCAAAACCAACCAATGGAAAATTACAACAATATATCATCTCGACCATTTGGCACAAGAAATAGAAACTCTCAATAATAATTGCGATAATTGGATAACTACTTTTAAAAATGGAACTCACAGCAATCTTTACAGCAGAGAAATGGCAAATTATATATCCATACTATCCACGAAGAGAAGTAAAATGTTACAGCAACTTGAATAACTATTACCCCAAAAGGAACCTCGTAGAACTAAAAGAGGAGCCATTAATATTTTAGGACAAATAATTAATAGGATTACCGGAAATTTAAATAATGAAGATGCCGAAAGGTACGACAAAGAAATTCAGAATATAATTTAGTCACAATCAAAAATCGAAGCTATAACGGAAAACAGCTCTCTGTGTCAATCAAATAATCAATGAATTTAATCAAACAATAGCAGATCTAAGAAGGAATCAGTTAGTGCTAACCTCAAGAATGATGTAACTAAATCAATCTATTAAAAATGTTACATTTTATCAATTGGAAGAATCTCAACGAATAACTCTCTTCGCTATTTTTAATCAACTGAATTTTCTAATAGATAACACAAACGGCATCTTATGTTCACTCGTTAACGCTGTTACATTCGCCAAATTAAATACATATCATCCCTCGATCATGGACACTAAAAACCTTATTTACGAACTGAAACAATTAAACCAACTTCTCCACAACGAAAAATTACCACGAGAACCCACAAAAGAAAACATTCATATTATTGAAAGAATTATTACGGTTAGAGCTTACGTCAAAAAAAAAAATCCATTATATTTCTCCTAGAGATCTCTCTGACAGAAATCTCCCAATACGTCTATTACCATTTATATCCCTTACCAATCCGAGGAAACAATAACACATTCCACTATATAATACCAAATCATAACCTATTGGCAATCAATGGTGAACGATTTGTACCAATCAGCAAACCATGCGAGGAAATAGAAACAATGCAGTTTTTATGTCAAGCTACCATACGGATCACCCAGGATTCACCATGCGAAGTTCAGCTATTATCCTACACTCTACATTACGAAAAATGCGTACACAGTTTTGAAACTCTCGAGGCAACTTGGGTCAAGCAAATTCATGAAAACCTATGGATTATCGTTTTGCCCTCTACTCATAAAATCGAGAAGAAGTGCAACAAACAGACCGAATTAGATGCAATCAATGGAACCTACATCGCAAGAGTAACCCCAGGATGCTCTCTGCACATACAAAATTATTCATTGACTAGTTTCCAAGAAAGAAATATTTCAAGAAGACCGAACATTTCTGAATTAACATTCTCCGAAGAAAAAGCTGTACCCGCAAAATGGAAAATGCAGTTTGCAAAATTAAACGAAATCCATTAGACAAACATAACTGGACTCAACGACGACTTAGTCAAGCTTCAAGAGGACCTTAAAACTCTGAAGAAATCAAACACAATCCATGGTAAACCTCATTCTATTTGGACCATAATTATTTATGTATTATTATTCGTAGGCCTCTTCACACTCATCACGAGTTACCTTCGAAACAAGAAATCCTTCTCTACCTGGAGGAAGAAATCTTCAACCACGGACCAACACAATCAAGAATCAACGACTTATGGAAAACAACCCTGGATTCCATGAGTCATGCCAGAGGATGTTTTTGCACTTATACCGGGGGTGTTATGATGCCCCAAATGCTGACATCCACAAAATCTAAGGAAGCTGCGAAGCGGCGCGCCTCATTCCCTAACATCGGTCGGCTCGCACTTCGCTCAAATCGCGAAACTAATTTTAAGTATAATTAAGTGTTTTATAAAGTTCTAATACATATGATCAATCATTGAAATAAATAATTAATCATTTTGTGAAATAAATAAAAGTTACTTTTTAAAAACTCATATTCCATAATCCGGAATTTAACTTACGTAAACAATAGAGCAGAACATGTGTAAGTAAAATAACCTTTAAATGTTTATGAATCAAAGTTAATCCAGGCTGTATTTATTCTATGGTATATGTGTACGCAAGTGAATAAAAATTTACAAATAAAATAATTCAATTGCATATGCATTCAATATACGCATTTGAATGTGAAGCCAAACAAGAATTAATTCCAGTTTATTGGAATTATAAATGCAAACAGAAGTTTGAATTTGCGTATTGTTCGCATATACTTTCCATAGATAAAAATATTGATAAATATTTAAATAACGATTTCATATAAAACTAAAAAAGCTAGTATATTTAAAAGTATGTAAATTATCAATAATTAGGCTTTCTGATAAATATAATAGATATTCATGATTTTGTCATGTTAATTTAATTTATATAAATAAAATAATTTAATTCGTTATGCATTTAGTATACGCATTTGAATGAAACGCCAAACAGGAATTAATTGCAGTTTATTGGAATTATAACTGCAAACAGTTTAAACCATAAAAACATTGTAAAGTATAAACCTTTTTTCCACTTTCAACGAAAAACCGTTTTGTTGCTTGGTTAAGGTTATAGGTCATGTGTCGAAAGCAGAAATATAAACAAAAGAGTAGAAATTAATGGAGCTCCAACATAAAGGACTTTATAATATATTTACGTAGAAAATGTTATACGTGAATTAAGAAAATTGACTTTATAAAAATACCTGTACTCCTTAATTAATATGTTTAATAATAGAGATATTTGGCTAATAACTTTTGCAACCGATGTAGAAATATTTCTTTGATATCTGATCCTAGAAAATTACAATTCGTTTTTTAGTGTATTCTAATTAAAACATCAAATTGATAAGTACGAAGAAAGAAATTAAGTATAAGAATTCGGAACTTTACTTTATTTTGAAATATCATAATATAATAATTTAATATTAATAAATATAATTAAAATAACAATAATAATTTTTATATATAAAAATTCTTGCCTTTATTTACCAAATCATTATTGGATATTAGTATTGTTTGTATATAATTTATATGGTGTGACATAATTCAGATATGTGTACAGGGTTGCGTTATCAAGTCAATAATTAACTTTTTGTTTTCTTTCTTTTGTATGTTCTGGGTGTGATTTCGATGGCTTTGTGTTTAATTAAGCTTTTTGTGTTATACTGATGGCGGCGAATGCGCTTAATGCTAATTATCTGAAAGCCCACACAATGACTCGCCCACTGGATTCCGTGGGACTGAATTTAGAATTGTCGATCGATTTGCGTTCAAATCGTATTCAATTCTTATTTTTTTTAACGGACTCAATGAATTTTACATTCAGGTTTCGACAGCTAATGTTGAGCTATATATAAAATTGCAGTTATTTCTTTAAAAAATGGTCGTCTTTTTTTCGTATTGATTGAATATTAAAAAATTATAATGTTAAATCTTATAACGTTTTATTTGTTTGTTGTTCGCTAAATATTGTTAAATCTTCTGTTAAGGTCTAACAGATCTATGATTCGATTTAATGCGACTATTCTCAGAACACCTTGATTTTAGAATTTTACACAACATATTATTATTAATGAAAAGAACATACTTTTCATGAAAGAAAACCTTTAAAAATTTAGGTACATAAATACCTTATAAGTGTATACATTCAATGAAGCTTTAAGTTTAAGATAATTTGGTCGCCAATATTGATCGTATTTGATTTCAGTATAAATTATTCCTTTGAAGTTTGTGCGTAATATTAAATGTCTTTGCTGTGTACACACTTTCCTATTCCTGGTAGCGTGAATTCTAACAGGTGGTTTATGTCTTCCTGACATAACGGGATACAATATCGTCCCAAGGTATCTATATTTCATGTCGTAAACTTTCCATAGTCTGGGTTAGAATCTCCGGGCTACGCAATCTTCTCCCCATTATAACTCAGACGTGTCATGAAAGCGAAAGGTCGAGATATATAGGCGTTCATGGCAAAATGCGATCCTCCTTAATGATTATAGTCATTGCACGTTGAAAGGGACAGGAAAAAGGTTTTCGTCCGGTCTAAGCATGAGATGGTGTTGGATTCGCTTACCTTAGCATTACTTGCGAATAGGGTTAAGGATAATGTTTATAATATGTTATAATTGGTATATTAGTATATATGTTATGTACATACATAACTATATTCACGTTGTAGGTGTGTTAATTATCTTTAGGCAGAGTATAATAGGTCTCAAGACAATAAGCGTAAATAGCTTTCTCATCTCGGTTAATCCTTTCAAACGCAGTTTAATTAGAAGTATAAATACATCAACTCCATTGTTTGAAGATGAATTTTTTAAGTAAGCATTAATTATGACTGATTAATTTCTTCCTTAACGTGTGGTGAAAAATTTTTGAATTATTATCAATCACATAAGGTTTGTTTCACTGTTTTAATTTGTTCTCAAATAATAATATTGTTAAACTTGTAGTTTAACAATTTAAGCATCTTTGAATAATGATGCCTTAATCTTGCACATATCAAAACAATATATAGAATACAAATATAAATAACTTTTGTAATATAAATTTTACCTAATTTATTCATCTTATAACATTTCTTTTATTTTAAATATTGTTCCGTGACTATTTTTGTTTAATTCTAATTCTATATATACATATTTTTTCTTCTGTTTCTTCTGGACATTAACTATATTTTTATTAAATATTTATTCTATATGTAAGTTAGTATAACCTAGTTAATATATCAGATGACCTTTCTAATTACTTATTAATTACTATTCTAAATTGAGTTTAGTGAAATAATAGTACAAATAAAAATACTTATAAAATTATATATTAAGGACTGATTATTTAGGAATTTTAGCTACTTTCTCAATTAAATTAATTTAGCATTATTTACCACAAATTTATAGAGATAATAATTACTGAAAAATAATTTTATGTCCTATTAGTATTATATTTATTATTAGTTACATGTTTGCACAAAATTAATTGAAACTTTTTGTACATGCGGACATTTTACGCGGTATTAGAAAAGTTTTAAGTAATTACTAAATTTTGACCCACTTTACAAATGCGCGCTTGAATTTTTTTATTTCGATACTTCACTAATTCTCGTGGTCATTTTACACAGTTCGAATTAGACAAGGGTTTATCAGTTTAAATGTTTTGCTGAAAGCTGTTCCGTCCGGAAAAAGACGAACGAGCCGTGGAAATTCCGGAGATTAATCTGGACTAATTGGTGTCGATATTTTTAATTGATCATTTCGTGGCTTTCCGACATCAATTAAAATCGACAAAGATGCAATCAATTTTAATGGTTTTCGGAAAACCCGATAAGCCCATTAATTATAGCTCATATAATGGATGGTATAAGCCACTGAAATTAAACATGATATCTAGCACTTATTTTCATTTTATATATAAATTAAATTAACTTAGATGTTTAATGTATAAAAATTGATAAAAATTAAGAAACTCAATTATACTTAGGGCAGAAAGACCGATATTCGATAGCCCAAACGGACAGACTAACCCTTATCGTTTCTCATTTATATATGTTTCTTCAAATTGTATATATATATATATATATATATATATATATATATATATATATATATATATGTGTTCGAATAAAGATGTTATTCTCTCTCAATTATACTTATGTAATTACTGATAAAATTTTTGGCTAAGTCTTTCAAATAGAATAAGCGGTAATAAAAATCAGTATAACATTAGAAATTTATTTAGAAAAGTATTGTTTTGTTTACTTAAATTAACCATTCAGTTATTTATGATAAAAACTAATCTAAAATTCTTACTATGTTTTTACCAATATAAAATTATAAATATATACATATAATACAAAAAAACAATTAGAGTTTCGACGTTTTATGGTTGTTATTAAGTTGATAATTAATAAATATTTTATTAACTTTTAGTATTTTTTAATATTTATGAACGCTTTTCTAAATCTTAATGATGTACAAGATATGGTGAATGCGCCGGGCTGTTGCCTTACGATTCATATCGACTTTTCTCGAATAATATTTTTCCATGTAAGGAATGATAGTACATAACGTCTGGTATATCAGATTCAATTTATATATTTACACTTTGCTCTTTTATTGGTTGTGCTCTAAGAGACATTTCTAATCTTTCATATTTTTCACATATTCTCGGTACGCATTACTGCCAGACATGTTTTCATAAAAGCCTCACTTTTATTTTAGCATTGTATGCTCATACATTTTTCTAATGAAGTTTTGTTGAAATTTTCTTCAAATTGAAGTATTATCAACATGTACCTCTAAAATAACGATTTAAATAATTTCTGGTTTATAAGACTTAGTCTTTTAATTTATTTAAAGTTCTTGGCAGATATATCTATATTGTCTTTTCTTTTATATTTGCCTATTCTGCAACCGAAAATTAATAAGAAACACTGAAGGTCTGTGGTGTGAGGTTCGTGCCAATTACGAATGCGTAATATTAGTAAATATATTATCGATATACGTACTACTAGTGTTAGGTATTCTTGTTATAGCTGTTATTAGATTATAACTATTTATAATCACATTATGTGAATAAAACTATATAACTACTTTCAAAAATATATTGTAAAACGCTACAATTTTTTGGAGAAACATATTGTAAGAATATTTTTGAACGTACTTATTTAGTTTTATTCATATAAAGTGAACATGAACTTTCAACATATGTCAGCCTCATCAATCAACTATTTATAATATTTAAGAATACTGATGTTCTATAATCACTTACTTTTTGTAAATCTAAACTGAAGACGTTTCTATTATTAGTATTAGTTTGTGTAGGACGTTATGAGGATATGTAAAATACTGTAAATATTCCCTCTGGGGGACAGTATACACATAAAAACGCAACTTTACGATTATTTTTTAGGATGCTTTCAGTTACCAGTTGCAAGTTCTATGTTCCCTTTCTGGAACTGTTTGTTTATGTCCGGTCTGTCGTCTACGCTTTTTTTTTTAAATTTAAATATTGATATTTGTTAATAATTCTTGATGCTGGGAATAGCTTGCGATTCGTTAATCGAACGCTCCGTAACTAAAAAGAAATCACCATTAAGCTCAATTTAAAATATGTTTACTTCTTTAGTTTGATTTTTTATTGACTGAACGTTGAGATGCATAACTATGGCCACTATTGTTGTTTGGTGTTTTTGGTCCTGTGAAAATAAAAGGAGTCACATAAGCTCCATACGACCACAAATTATAATCCATTGCTTTATCGTAATAATTGTCTGTCAATTGTTACCTTAAATGCAAAGTAGTATTGTGGATATTTTGATTCAATACTCTCACATATAGCTTCTAGGAATTCAGATTTTATGTATTAATTCAATTCCTTCAGTTTAGTTAATAGATGAAGTCGGAATATGTACAAAAATGCTTTTCTGGCAATTGCTTTTACGCTAGAATTCATTGTTGAAGCACTGATAATACCACGAGATCTTCTATTTCTTTTTCGTTACAGATTCCCACTTCTGTACTTCTTTCTGATTGTTTATTGAATGTACTAATTCATATTGAAATTGATAGCTTGCTGATGTTGTTATTTGAATTAATTTATTGTTTGCAGGAAAAGCCTTGGATTGTTTTCGTGCGCTCAATTTCTCTCCGAGCGGTTGCTACTTTGATGGAATGATCAAACACAATTCTTTCTCCATACATACCAGCAGATATTGATCTAGTTTTTGGTGTACTAAGGTTTTGATTTTTATTTTCAGGTTTTAATTTTTGGACTATTCGATTCTATACTTTCTAAATGCTTTATTATTTATTAAAGTAGAACAATATTATCTTTTAGGACTGCATTTTTATCCTCCAATTGAATTACTATTTTATTTAATAGTTCTACTTTTAGCCATACGTTATTGTATATTGTTTTGCTAACACCATTTTCTTTCGGTCCACAGCATAAAATCCAATTTCCTTTAAATGGCACCAGCCCCCTGATTTTCTTAGCACAGGTGTGGTGATAGGAATTACCACATTTTTTGGATAACAGCACTTTACAGAGTTGATTTATACAATAGTTTAGGATTGATTCACCACACTCACTAATATCATTTGTTTCGTCCGCCATATATAATATAATACACTTTAGGAATAAGACTTACAGTTTATTATATTGAATGATCTATAGCGTCAACCAGGAAAATATAAAGCGATTATAAGGGTGTTTGTTTGGCAATGTAAGATATCATAAAAACAAAAAAAAATGACAAAAAACTGAAAATTTGGAAATTAGCAAGCATCTAAACTATCTACTTAACGAACAAATAAAATTATCAAATTTAACCCTATTAAAAAATTTCCCCTACTTCTCCTACCTTTTCTACCTAGTAAATAGGAAATACTATGTACTTTTTATTTAGTCGACATGAATATGACACAGAAAGAGGAACATGTCTATTATTTTAGGTACACCATACATTAAAAGTCTATGATATAATTCTGAGTCACTGATATTATTATGTAACCATGTTCCACAAGAACACTCTAAGGCGTTATATAAAATACCTTGACATAGTTAAAAGTTCGCGAAAATTTTGACAGTTAATATTAATTTCATCAAGAATAATCTTGACACGAAAACAGTTTTATTTTTATATCTTTAAGCTGTATAAATATATCAGTGGTGATAGTTTCTCGTTGAAATTATAGTGGAGTGCATAAGTTTCTCAAAGGTAGTTTTTAGGTTTCTTAGTAAATATGTTTTACAGCAAATTTTATTAGCATGGTGATGTTCGTGGCTGTACAAGGATCATTTGGTATCAACGTGAATTCCAAGGAAGGAACTTAATATATGTTTTATTTGAATTTGGTTTAAGGGAAAAAACTTGATTTGTAGATTTTTTCGGGTTTGCATACAGTCTGTTAACCGAAAACCATTTTGTTGTATTACTGACGAATTGTGCATTTTTATACATAGCCTCACCTTCCTTGTCAGATATGTCGACGATAGATGTATCATCAGCAAAGTATGTAACTGATGATACAGTTAGTTGGTTAAGAAGATGATTTATATATATATATATATATATATATATATATATGGGGTCTGAGGATAGATCCCGGTGGCATCCCATTTTTAGTACCATACCTTCTGATGCAGTGCTCCCTAGTTTAACACACCGCATTCGATCACTCATATAAGAGCTTAAAAATTTACAGGTACTTGAATGGAAGTTATAGTATTACAGCAAATCAACGAAGGTAGTAGAAGTAAGTGAACCATTTTCAAAATCTTCATAGATTTGAGCGACAAAAGCAATGATTGCATCCCTAGTAGATTTAATCTTTCGGAAGCCATACTGGCTTGGAGATAACAAATTATACTGATCCAAATTATCCAACATTTGCTGATATAGGATTTTTTCCAAAAATTTAAAAATAATTGGAAAAAATATTGACACAGGCTTACTTCCATCCACCTGAAGGTGTACGTGCATTAATTAGCTTGGCAAGAGGGCTAATTATGGTGTCAATTACCTCCTTTAAAAGCTAGTGGTCAACCTGTAAACATCCCAACCCCTTGAATTTTTTAACTGGCTTACAATGGTACGGGCAGTAGTTTGCCTAACGTCATGACACCTAAAGTAATGCCTGTTTGACTTTAAAGTTTACTTAAAAGAGTAATGGGATTGCAGGGATCATTTTGTAGAGTTTTGATAATGTTATCTGCTATATTATAAAACACCTGTTAAATGTGTCTGCTTCAATATCACGCCATTATCACAGTGAAGTTTAGAAATAGGTGTCTTAATAAGTGATCATATGGCACTAGAACTGTTACCAGAATTCTGTATGAATTTTCAATTGGCTACTAAAAGGATTTCTTTAAGAGCCATTCCGCATTTTTGTTTTTGCTGGTTGTAGTGTACATCCCTCTTTTTGTTATTTATACTAACCTTAGGGTTTCACGCATTTGTCTCTTTAAACCTCGACTCTTTTATTTATAAAATTAGTTGTTACTGTTTTTCTGGAAAAGACACACTAATGCAGTGTTGGATATGATAGAAGAAGATTTCAAAATTTTCATTTATTTGCCTGCTTGTCTGCCTGATCCACAAGATTATAATAACAAGCAGAGACTATTTTATAACATGAATCTGCCCGATGGTGTTATAGGTCTCAAGTTTACTTGGAGATATTTTATGGTGGACATTATTTATTTTAAGATGAAACCCTAAATGATCAGATATACAGGGATCATTTGGTTAACTTAGTAAATTATTATAATCCATATTAGAAAACACGTTACCGAGGCAGCTTTTAATCTCTAGTGTTAAGTGTTACTCTTCCCGATAAGTCATATGATAAAAACAAATCACATATTTCAGTAGCCCTAATATCATCTGAGTTTAAGTGTAACCTCCCACAATAATTTTTTCCTCATATTAAGTATGTCGAGTAATAATGTCCTGATGGATAAAAAGTCATTAAATTTGCCGGGCGGTAATCGATATATATATATATATATATATAGATATTAATATAATATTATATTCATTAAGAAATGATGCTACTATCTCACATGTTTTTCTACTTATGGCTGTGTAGTATTGTCTATATCTACTGAGTGCATTTTATTATTCGTGAGCTGTATCACTCCCTCATGAATAAATCGTTTCCTTGCAAAGTATGATGACAGGTGATAGTTTTCAATTTGCACTGCATTGATTTCCAGGGAATTTAGCCAATATTCACAGAAACCGAATAAATAAAATATATTTTTCTCATTTAAAGAGGCCAGAATGTATTTTATTTTGTTTCGCAGACACTTGATATTTAAGAAATGTAGATTAATACTGCTGACATTTGTTTTAAGTTGATTATCACTCTTCGGTTTAATCTCTGCGATCATGGCAACGTTTACAAATATATCTTTTTAAAAATAGTCAGTTGGCCAATTGAATGGATTAATTAGCTGCTCGTGATATTTAAAAGCGGCCCTTATTTTATACGCAGAATATGTAGAATTATATAAAGTTATTATTTCGTAAGTGAAACTATTATCGCTTATAACTTGGCAAATATGTTCCCTTATATTTTCCAGTGTTACTGACTTTTTTATTCACTTAGCAAATAACCAAGTCTTCTTGGGCTCAGCCTAAAATTTGTAGACGATTAAACCACCGGTATCTATCATTAGATGTTTCTTCGGTTTTTTGCGATTTTTATATGTTACGGTTTTTGAATTCTTCATCCTCAGGTAAACTATTGTATTTGCTGGAAACTGTATTATATATTTGGGTTTATACAAGCCTGTTCTAGGTTATGATGATTATCTATAACCTTCTCAGTGGTATTGTTTCCACTCATCAACTGCATGTTGCTGTTCCGAGTTAAGGATTTTGGTAGAGTTCCAGCTATCGTGTTGCAAGCGTTATTTATTATCTCGGATCTCGTAGTGCATTTTATGGTAGTTTACAGTATTATTATTTAGTGAAGAAGGCGGAAAAATACTAACCTCAAATTTAAGTTGCAGGTTTTTTTCTTCTAGGCGTTTAACTTATTAAGGGGTCAGAATTATTAAATTTTAGTTCACAAACTAGCTCTTTAAGGTTCATGTAGATAAGTAAAGAGTGATTTTTTAAGAGCTTTCGGATTTGATTTGATTCTTCAATATTGGCTTCCAGTGCGTCAACCGTTCCGGGCTTGTCCCTATAGACATGAGCCTTAACATAGCCCCACAAAAAATACTCCAAAGGCGCTAAATCGCACGATCTAGGCGGCCAATGGTTCGGCCCCAAACGTGCACCGAACTCGCCTCTCAATTAAGCCATTGTTTCGCGTGCTGTGTGGCATGTGGCACCATCTTGTTAAAACCACATGTCAGACAAGTCGGGCTCTTCCATTCTGGGCAAAAAAATTGTAATCATCGCACGGTAGCGCTTCTGCTTTCGTCATCTTTGGAAAAGTACGGTCCAATAATACCGCCGGCCCATAATCCACACCAAACAGTGCATTTTTCGGGATGCATTAGCAGTTCTTGCAATGCTTCTGGCTGCTCTTCACACCAAATACGGAAATTTTGCTTGTTCACGTATCAATTCAACCAGAAATAAGCTTCGTCGCTGAACACAATTTTCCCATAAAAAAGTGGATCTTCATCCAACTTTTCCAGCGCCGATTCACCAAAAGTTAGCCGTTGTGGTAAGTCGCGTGGCTTCAATTCTTGCACCAGATGTATTTTAAAAGGTTTAACACCCAAATCCTTCCGCAAAATTTCCCACGTAGTGGAGTAACAGAGGCCCAATTGCTGCGAACGGCGCCGAATCGATAATTCACGGCCAGCAACAACACTGGCGGATACAGCTGCGATATTTTCCTCTGTCTGCACTCTGCGTATGCGTGTTGGTGGTTTAATGTCCAATAATGTAAATTTGGTGCAAAATTTAATCACAAGATTCCGAAGTGCCGCCTCAGAAAGTAGCCCAAACTTTCTTCACCGAGCATGAATTTTGATAATAAAATTCAATAATCTGCAAACGTTGTTCGTTTGTAAGTCGATTCATGGTTAAATTATAGACAAAACTGAACTTGTTTGACAGTTGACATGTTACAGGAAAACAGCTAAGCTGCCAAAAACAGTGTTGCCAAAAAGAAAGTTGCTAAAAAATCACCCATTAGAAGACGAAATATTACTTCGGAGATTATAATACTTCAGTTCTCCCGTTTAGTTTTATTTATTTAAAGTCTGTAGTTACCGCTAAAAGGAGATTATTCTTTCTGTGCCGTCTTCTATCGGATGTTTGTGACAATTATTTGATATACTTCTCAATTTTGCGCTATATGAATTTGTTACTGCGCGCAGTGTGTCAAAGCTCCGATCTAGAAGGAAATAATTCAATTTTTATAAGTCAATTCGAAATACTAATTACCATTCAATTATCATTTTAAATAGTCAGTACTTTTATTGACACAGTCTTTATACCCTAATAACGTCAAATGATCGTTAGGAATGTTAGTAAAGGAGCGCCCGGCGTTTCCATTGCATTTACATTTGTCAAACATTCCCTTGATTGACGATTTAATAACTTCCTAATATAAAGAGATATTCCGGATCTGCAAAATGGAAACATTGTCTAAAGGTATGTTCTAAACACTCAGGTTATAGATAATAAGAGAAATTTATTTGTTTTTTTTATGATTTGTGCATACGTGGGTAGGCAATCTTTTTCCTGTATTTATCATATTCGGCAAAGGTTATAAAAAAATCGCCACAATACCCCACTGTCATATTTGTCGCATTATAACCTTTAAACCTTCAACAACCTTACATGCAAAGCTCAACTGGTAGTATTTGCTAATATCAAAGTTATGTTATATTTTCTACGACCTTAATTT
This sequence comes from Ontholestes murinus, assembly GCA_963969525.1. NCBI lineage: Eukaryota > Metazoa > Arthropoda > Insecta > Coleoptera > Staphylinidae > Ontholestes > Ontholestes murinus. Next base: position 42,974,111 of record OZ018394.1, read on the forward strand.
CGCGGAGACATTGTCGTCCAATTAAATTATTTTTTGCAAAAGAGTCGCCTGCTCTAATTAAAGAAGAAACTAAGAAAATTAAACAACAAATATATGTTTTACCTCCCACTACTGTAGACATTTCTACTCACAAGTATCAGTAAAGGCGACTCTTATTTTAACAATGGTTGATGGAAAAGTTTGTAAAGCATTAACTGCTAATGAGTCGACTCAAAAATGTTATATTTGTGGTGCTACACCAAAAATAATAAATGATAAATAGAAACGTAAATCTGTATGTATTTGATATATCCAGTTTACATGCGTGGATTCGCAGTTTCGAATGTATATTGCATGTATCGTATAGATTGTCCATAAAAATGGCAAATTAAAGACTATACTGAAAAAATCTTATTTCAGCGAAGCAAACGAGAAATTCAAGACAAATTTAAGAAGATATGACTTATTGTAGATCGATCGAAACACGGTGATGGAAATACAAACGATGGTAATACCTCGCGTAGATTTTATAAAGATTCTGTTAAGAGCGCTGAAATTACTGGTGTTGATGAAAATTTAATTTAACAACTTAGGGAAATTTTAGAAATACATTCTTATCCTTATGTAAATTGCAAATTACGTGGAAGATACGCAACAATTTTATATTAATTTATATCCGTAGTATTATATGCCCAAAAGTGCTCACAAAATTTTAATTCATGGCCCAGAAATTGTCAATTCATGAATCTTACCGACAGGATAAATGCCTGAAGAAGCTGTGAAAGCTAGGAATAAATGAAAAATAAAAAATACTTTTACTTAGTTAATATTACAATGTTTATTAAATAGTGACTGCAGTTTCGATCAAACAATGATCATTGATCGAAACTGCAGTCACTATTTAATAAACATTGTGATATTAACTAAGTAAAAGTATTTTTTATTTTTCATCTAATTAAAATGTATCACGAAGTAAGTGCCTACAACCTCAATCAGCTAGGAATAAAGGTTGTAGACGTTATAGAGAACAAAAATATCTAGATGGCACACATATAGAGACTAATAATAGTTTCGTCGGATCGACTTTTTTCATGTTTTATCTACTGGAGTATTAGCCCTGTTAGCAAATTCTTCGGTGTTAGTTACAAAAGCTGAAAATAATGTTGCAGAAACTTCTTCCTTCAATTTTTCCTTCTAATATTAGCCTTAGTACTGCATATTTATCTTTACGTAATATATGCCATAAATAAGCTGATTTTCTCTTTTTTATTGTTGTTAGTAATTCCAGTCCTTTGTTAATCATTTTAGTACCTCAAGGTTTGTTTATAGATGTTCTTAAGATGCGTCTCTAAATTCACGTTTCGAAAACTTCTAAGCATTATATTGATGATATTTTTAGGGTACATGGAATTTTATTTTTCGGGCACGTAATATATTTATCATTTAATACATGATAATCTTGCTATCTCGACTCGAGTCTTAATATTAAGATCCCGTTTATCGTTAAATGTGTATCCTAGGTATTTGAAGCAGCGTACTTATTCCATTGGTTCCGATTTTATGGTTAGGTTTTCGTTTTGTATGTCTGTCTTGCTCACTATGATAAATATTTTTTTTCTGTTTCTTTTCAGTCCATTTTTTTTGCTCACCGTTTTTACTAATATTATTTGTAAGTCTTTTGTGTTGTCCGCAAGTATCAACGTATCACCCGATAAATGCTTTTGTAATGATTAATCATGATATACGTATTCAGGACTCTGAAGGCATAGGTATCAGACAAACCCGTTTTAACTTGTTAAAAAACTATTTGAGAGATAGGGAACAGTATGTAAGAATTAATGACACTTTTAGTGTGTATAAAAACCTTACTGGGTTCTGTTCTGGGATACTTGTTATTCATTATCTATATAAGCAATATGTTTAGGGCATAAAGTACATGTAAAATAATAAGCTTTGCCAATGATACTGTCTTATTTTAAAGTGGAAACTCATGTCATGAGACCAAGACAATGATCTAAAAAGATATGAGAACTCTTAAACAATGTTTTTAATACAAAAAAGAACTAACAGTAAACATGAAGAAACCAATTCTACATCAATAATTTGAGCAAAGTATGTTCACTTCGATCTCACACACATTATAAGTACTTTGACATATACTTTGACGCCAATATGAAATGGAACAAGTATATGGTCTAAAAAACAGTAGCATGTTCTTTTAAATTATTAATAAATATAGTGGACTTGCAATGCTTGAAAATGTTATACCATTCATTGATTGAATCCAACCTAGCATATGGTATAGTAATTTGGGGTAACTAAAACTTTCAATATTATTCGAAAATTCAAAAAATTAACTGCAATAATCCATATATGTACGCATCAGACAAGTTTTTCAATTAACCACAATTTCTCGCTTTAATCCAACTATATTTTCTGTACTATATATTTTATCAATAAAAACATAAGAAAATAATTACATACAAAATTAATATATGTAGTACTAGAAACATAAAAATAAATTACTTTTCCCAAAAATGAACATCACATTTGCCCTAAGAGAATTCGCTATTTTTAGAAACCAAAGATCTATAATTTTGTTCTTACAACAATATTAAGCTTAAAAACATTAATCACCTTCAAAAATTATGCAAAAAGGTTTTTAAATAATAAAAACTAAACCTACATTTATATATTTTTTATAAAGGGCAATGTTGATTTTAGATAAGCAGATTAATTTAAGGTTTATTAAATACACATACTTTAATCGTCTAAAAAGGTAAAGAAAGAAAAGAAGTTGAGTAAAGAAAAACATTTTTGAATTAGAATAAATTAAATATTGATTTACAGGTGCAGTTTTAATCAAATTAAAATTAATAACTAGATTTAATTATTTTGAGCGTTTCTGCACCGCAGTTTTACATTAATACAATGTAAAAACTATCAACTACATTATATTAATGTAAAACTGCGGTGTAGAAATGCTCAAAATAATGAAACCTAATAATTAATTTTAATTTTTTATTTAGTTTAATGCTTTTTAGAACTATATTTCTGGTCTTGTTTTATATACAGTAGAAGAAAGATTATTTCGTAACTTCAGTGAAAGAAATTTTTTTGAATAAAAAGGCAGAAGTATATTTTGAAATAAAATCCAGCAATGTATTTTCAATTGGAATATTGTGAAACTCTAACTGTTATCAATTTATATTTAAACAACGGTATGAGATAATTTATATTTATAAATTATCGATTAAAATATTTATATAAATGTTTAATATTATCACAAAATATGTGAATTTGAAATAAGAAGAATAGTGGTTAAAAATTTGGTGTAGTTATATACCTTTATTTGTACAAAACTCGTAAGAAAAATTACTTTAATATTTGCAATTTTTGATTATAATTAATAAGAATCAACTTAATATTTTTATTTTTAAACATATTTAATTAATAATTATAGATACCTACAAATTTTCTGCTAATCCAATGTCACATTTCCCGGCGCATCCACCAAATTTCAATACATTTAAAAATATGACAACGTGCTGAAATTTTATTAATATGAAACTTATGTGACCCGCAGTCAGCTAGAGTAGTAATTTACAAGATAATTCAAGCATAGAATTTAAACATTTCCTTTATATATAATTTAAACCGAAACTAAAATTAAACACATTAAACACAGAATATTAGCTTTATTGGTACATTTGTTTATGTAGATTAATAAGTATGTCTAGCAAGTTTTACAAGTCGAATTTAAATAAATTTCAATATTAAAGGCCAAATTTTAATTGTAATAAACAATAAAAACATAACATATAGATTTATACTGAGCAAGAAATAATTTCTTTATTGTACATATTTTAATTATTATATTTATCGACTTATCTTCTGCTTTATTTTGCAATGCACAATATTGCTCTGCAGTATTACTAGCAATTATTATTACTTATAAATAGCGATGTAAATCATATAGTATAGCGAATTTTATAGACCGAATAAAATACAAAATTCCATCTCTTTAAATCATATTCAACATCAATTTAAGTTTTATGCTTGGAAATGTTGTAAATAAATATTATGACTGTAATCGATTACTATAAGGTATAAAGACACAAACGAATTATAATACTATAAGAACAAAATAATTCTGTTTATAAAATGCAAATGATTAATTTAGTATATATAAATATTAATCGAAATTAAATCATTGTATTTTAAAATATATTACAATGATTGCAGATATAATTTTGGTTCATAAAAGGTATTGATATCTGAATAAAATAAATAATAAATATATATAAAATATTAACAGCAGCTTCGGTAATTAATTATTTGAAATTATAGACCGAATAAGGATGCACTATTTTAATATTGCATTTACATATTCTTGCCACATATTTAATAACTTAATCTGGCTTCCATTTATATATAACATTATTTTTATTTTTTATAAGCACATTCACATTCATCAACGTTGATTTTACAACTTTTTTGAAGTAATAAAATCATTGCTTATTATTTAATAATATTTTTGTCATCCAACATTAGTTTACTTTAATTTTAATTTTTTCTTGTTTGCTATGAGGACATAATACTAAATATTACTGAATATTATAAGTAGACAATAATTAATTATACACACAATACAATGTACATGCTTTGTCTGTAATATATACGAATTGTACCTTTGAATATCCACAAAAGCAACGGGCAATTACACACTAAACACTCGCGATCTTTGTTGTTGGCAAAACGAGTTGAGAACAACACTAGGCCGTGCCATCACTCGATCAAGTTAAGTCCCCGGACGCTTTGCTTTGCTCGCGGATGGTCTCATACCAACCTAATGGTATGCACATCTGAAGAAGGGCCACAGACACATTGTGTGCTAAGGGTACGCGAAAGCGCGAGCTCATACCCTTCGTCCCTTCCGATGATTGCGAATACCACTCGTTTCTCCCACTGCCACGATTCCCTATATGCGCACGCAAACTTAAGCCCCAGGCAGTCTATAAAAATTCATTAAATTTAATGTAATGTGCTGCTTAGTGAGGTAAAATATGCTTAAAATTCAATTCAGGTAGAGAAAATAGCGATTTGTTTTCATCAAGGAGATATAACGTTATTCATAACGAAATTATGTGATTTGATTGGTCTAAACTAGATGGCGCCAGAGAAATAAATAGAAAATAGATTTCTAGGTATACGAAAGGAGTTGCACGTTTAGGGACAAGAGATGGCGATGGAATAACTTAAATAGCTTTTTATTAAAATAAAGATTTCTAACAACCGTTATATTTTAAGGGTATAGTTTTCTTATTTTAATTAGTAATATCAGGGGATTTAATCAATTACATTAACTTACTAAATTATTTATTCAAGTATTAACTATATATAAAACACTTTTTTAAACATTTTTTGTATAACACGTGTTATTTAATGTTGACTATAGTTTCGGCAAGTATAGTCAACGTTAAATAAAAAGTACAAGCAAAGTTAAAAATGTGTTTTCCTTTATATTCGACAGATATAACGAAGTAGAAGCCTAAATAATCCACAATATTAATTTAACTTACAGCTTACATTAAATATTTAACTAAATATTTAATGTAAGCTGTATATTTAAAACAAAAATATATAATTAAATCTCAAGTCTTACTTGGGGATTTAAAGTTAAAAATATCAATTATTTCACGCGACTTTATATTAAACGTGTCAATATTTTCTTATCAATTATGCGGACTAGATGACAACTGTAAAATGTTCATTGCTAGGGCAGTTCACTATTCTTATAATATAGAAATTAAATCAAATCAATATATAATTTACTCCGGGAAGAGTTATTGGTTAATATAACAAGAATTTAGTAATGAAAAGCCAGTTTTTTTTATTACGAATACTGAATATTTTAATTATTTTCTTCAAAACTTCAAAGTATAATTAAAACACTAACATTAACTTTCAAAAATCAATGAAAATTAAAATCGTTAAAATCACACATATAAATTTACAATATTTATGACCGGATTTTACTTTCGTCAAATGTCATAAGTTAATATCCTAAAACATGTTTAGATTAATGGTCCGTAGAAATTTGAATAAATGTTTGCCCCATATTTCAAGATGCACGATTGCGCCAGAACTGAAGAGGCTAATGTTGTTTTGATAGTATTTGATCGCTGTCTTTAGATCATTATGAGAATGGATCAGAGGTGTAGAAGGAAAATATGTGGATATCTAGAAAACTTAATCTTTCCCCTTAAAACTATAAGTTCAATTGTAGAAAAAATGAATCTTTATGTCAATTGGTATTCTTAAAGTTTCCTAGTCCATAGTTTTATTCGCCATAATATAGGGCTTCTGAATTTGGACTAAATTATATTCACTGCTATAGAGGTGGTGGTTTATCATTTAAATCGATTCCTTGCAATTTTATATATTAATTTAAATAATATTTTATTCTTTCTCTTTTATAATCAAAGCTACGTTTAATACACAGTTTTTCTATATAAGTTATAATAGATGTAGATGTATTAAAAAATCACAACTTACACATATTGGCTATTAATTGGAGTGATCTTTCTTAATATGTTTAATACTTCTTCCTAGGCTTTTATCTCTGATTACTACAAGTCTGCTGTATTGGAAAAGTTGTCAGCTCTTTCTGAGCGTTAAGGTTTTCCACCAGCATCCTTTTATTACCTTTATATAGTGTAACTTTGTATACTTCAGCAGTAGATTATGCTGTGGTTTCGGAATAGATGTATAAATGTATAGATCAAGTTTCCACTCACCACGGAGCGAAAAAGATACGGTACCCATAAATTGGTATACAGCGACAGGGTTATTAGTGAGATTTAAATTGCATGGTAAAACAAAGTACACGTGTAATGCATCCAGTATATAAGAATCTCATTCCATCTTACAAATACGTGGGTAACTTTTAGTTACGTAGACACGAAAATCTTATTTTGGTTACTAGCCAAGGTAGGATATTTTTATGTTTCCTCTCTGAGGGTCATGAGCTTCGTTATGATATTAACTGCGTAACTATAGTATAGCTTTGTGCTATAAATTCGATTTTCACCATTTTTTTTGATCAAGGGTAGATTTTTATTTTAAGAAAATGTAATAAGGTTTAACGTGACAAAATACTCATAACATAGGGGTTTATGGCAATTTAAATAGAAATGGAAACGAACAAATAGCCTAAATTAAGGTTGAAAAGCTTTACCATGATTTGGCCCAAACATAAGCTTGAAGAGCGAGAGATAAGTTAAAATGTGAATTCCTTACTTTGGAATTCCATTTTTTGGAAATAGGCAATGATTGGCGAAGATTGAATAGCATATACCATCCAAGACCAAAAGAAATTGCAAAAATTGAACGCTTTATGTTATCCAGATGTGAAATAAATTTACTGTTGCCATTGAAAAGATAGCAACCACACAAACCATAAGGTATCTTTGTTAGAATCAACAACCATTATTGCGTATTCCTTTCATTATATAAAAAACATCTTTTAATTTGCCGTAAATACCAACCAGAAATAAGTAGATAATACGAAATAAAAATTGTAATTAACATTTGGCCATTTAAACTGAAAAGTTTTAGATCTATCTATAAACAGTTATTATAAATAAGTCTCGATTAGCGTTAATTATTAAATTAGATCAAAAAATATATCTGCTTGGCTTAAATTATACCTTGTCATTCAAAATCATCTTCTATAGAATCAGTTTAAAGCATACGTAACACTCTATTTGTCAATGTATAATAACGCAATATATTATTAATTTTACAATAAATTCAACCAATAATACAAAGTCAACTACTGAGAAATCTGCGAGAATAATTTAGAAAATCAATTCAACCCCTCAGAGGTGCTATGACTAATTAAATATACGAGTAGAAGTTATTAATGCTAACCTTCCAATGAGATATATTTTATTAAAATAACATTGTGTACTTAAATACATTTCTGCAAACAATACTAAAAGCAATTATTTACTTAGCATTCATACAAATGATACTCTACTTGCAACAATGAATAGATAATTTACATACACCTTTATAAAACTTGTTCTATTATTTCTATAATGTAAATTTGATATATAGTTTTTATAATTAAAACTTACTTGGTTTGTTAAACTATTAAATTCTTTATTTTAGACTAGATACGGCCTAATTACACAGAAATATTTAAGTAAATCTGACAATTTTAAATAAGTTAATAAAAGCTTTGTCGTGCTTTATGTTGTCAGTATTATTTATAAAGAAATCGTCACTGGAGTATATAACGCCTGCTAACACATTTTTAGTCGTAAATAAATTTTTTAAATAAATTGAAAAAGAGTTAAAAACCTATATGATTTGCCCAAATCCGAAGCTTAGAAAACGCCAATAAGAGACTAGCCCAAGGAAATATATTCAAAAACTTTGTTTTAGGTTTTTTGGTCAGATATTCATTACCTTTTTCAATTTGTCCGCACAAATTAAACACTAAATGTGCTCAACTTTTATGTGAATTTGCTGCTTTTACCTGAAAGCTGGTATTAAAACGAACAATATAGATATTACCATAAATTCATGATGGTTGAGACCGTTACTAGGTGGTAATCCATATTTAAACACATATTGAAATACTTACTATGTTTTTACCACCATTAATTTATTGTAATATGGTTTACATTTATACAAAAATCACGACTTAAGTTTCGACCTGTTACAGTCATTATCAAGTTATCAAGTCACTTGATAATGACTGTAACATGTCGAAACTTAAGTCGTGATTTTTGTATATATGTAAACCATATTACAATAAATTAATGGTGGTAAAAACATAGTAAGTATTTCAATATGTGTTTAAATATAGATACTGTTGTAGGATCTATGGTCATTTTTTTTTCTATTTCACTTTCTGCAAATCACACAAAAACAGAAGAGTAAACCCAAATAACTAACGGAAGACATGTGATTTTTTTTATATTCTCCATTATTGTTTTTTTTTTCTTGATTTTGTACAAAAGTATCAGATCAAAGGCAATCATATTCTTATACCTGTTGTTATATCATTCTTAGTAGCACTACCAAAATATTTATATTGATGGATTGTAATTTCTGTTCATTGCAAGAGAACATCGCTGAACATTGAATAGTTAAAATGAAAATTCAGAGAATTATTACTTATTCTCAAATACATAATTCATGAATGCTTTGAAGATTGAAAGAAAGCGATTTCACAATTTTTCATCAACCCATTTCTTCAAGTTATAGAGCTGTAGATATCATAATATTTAGGAAAAAATAAATTTATTCGGAATAAAAAATCTTTTATTATTATTATATTATCTTTTGGTATTATAAAATTAATTTACCACTGAGTTAAGTATTTCCACATAACAAAGCATTCATCATGATTAATTATATTAGAAATTAGAATTTTAAATTTTCATTTCATGCTTATATTAAGTTTTACAAAAATATTTGGTAATTCTTTATGATCTTGCTTGGTACTGCCTATCAGTAAATTATAAATATCTTAGTTGTGATTAAGCAATTTCTATAAGTGATAGTAAAAGCCATCTTGAAGATTAGGAACATTAAAGACACCTTGCTGACATCATACTCAGGATTTAGTTGTTGTTATATTTTCCACCTTTTACGCTATTATTAAATGTGCAATCGATTACTAAATAAATTATATAATAAGAAGAAAGATTGTACCGAAGCACGATAATGTGAGTTAAATAGATTTACATAATAACTTTTAAAATACGCATGTTAAATCAGTCTGGTCTTTTAATTACACAGTTTTTCACATAATGATTATAGTTATACTTTTCTTAAGAATTAAGAACAGGTGAAGTTTTTGAACAAAATTTACTATATGGAATATGTTTATTTTTAATTAAATATTTTAAACAAGTTTTGCGAAAATGCATAGCTAGAAAGTAATAATAATTATCCAACAAAAATAGTAGATAATATTATATATCAAAAACAAAAGCTGAAATTAAAGTCAATGCCCTATTACATATTTTTTTACTATCTATAAAAGAAGAAACAACCTTTGTTACATTAATATCCTTTAAAATGTTTAATTATGAAATTAAATTTTTGAAAAATATAATATTTGGGTTGTGTTTAGAATATACAAAAAACTAAATAAATTCATATTTAGTGTATAAGATGAACCCACAAAAATAAAACGATTTGTTATTTATAAGCTTTGATGGGGTTCTTGTAAAGATATTTATAGCGATCCGTCCAGTCAAAACTTGACATTTGCCCAAATCATATTAGGTTTTTTAATTATTATAAAAAACTAAGTTCAAACAAATCAATATATTAAGAAGCTGGCCTGTAAATCCCTGGATAATTAACCATATGGTTCTGGTTCTGGTTTAATTCAATGAGAGAGAGTTCAGCTGAATGTAGGCCCTTTGTGCGTCTTCCCATCTGAGTCATCATTCCTTGCTACGGTAAAGCCAGCCCAAGGCATTGGCAAACGCCAGGACTCAGATCCCTCAGCCATTGTGATTAATTAACCATATATTAGTTAACATTAAATTAAGGGACAAATATTTCCATGTTTGAAAAAGATCAAACGAAATTTATATTAGAATTAATCTACTCAATCGCCACAAAGAAGCAAGAAATAATAAGAGAGAAAAGGAAATATTATAAGGAATTATTTAGAAATACAAAACATGCCATGAAATCTACCTGGAGAAACACAAACCAAATCCTGGAGAGAAACCTTAAACAATTAAATAATGTAGAAATCATTAAGTCATCATTCACATTAGAAGATAAGGGGATTTCGCACAAATTTTCCCAGAAATTTAAATCACAAGTAGAAAATATTGTCCATTCGTGTGAGAGGACATTACTTGAAAATGTAAATAAATAACAATGGTCAACTAAATTCAGTCTATATTCTAGAGGATTCAATATTAATTAATATTATATCCAATTTAAACATTTTAGAACTGACAGGCCATGATAATATAAAGGTTGTGGAATTAAAGAAAATTACAATATAATCAATATAAGAAAAGAAACAATTAAAGAGCTTATTAAGATTTAACTCTTACTTCTTAACTAATTCCAAATTGTTTAAAAATTACTTAAGCCTATATGCAAATCTGGTAGTCATGCTGACTGTAACAACTACCGGCCCATATCTTTGCTATTTATATATTTATAATAAATTAACAGACTATTCAAACAAAAATAACCTAATTGATAGTCTGCAATACGGCTTTAGAAAAACAGAAGTACAATCACCTTATTATCTAGATCCTCAAACTGATAATATTACTCATAAGTTGAAACACTATTTATATATATATATATATATATATATATATATATACATATAATATTTGTTGACTTCAATAAAAAAATAGTTGGCATAAATTAGAATTTGCTGATGAGTTATCAAATAAAATTTTAAATAGTCTTAAAGGGTACAATTTTAATGTTATGATGACTAACCCACTGAACATCAAGAAAATATTATGCAACAGCAATTCAAGAATAGACCAATTAAAGTGCTGTGTTTACGAAATAAAGTGTGGTAAAATGTGAACATATATACATAGGACAGACACGACGAACGTTTTAAGCAAGATTACAAGAACATAAAAAATCAATATACAATAAAAAACTAACAACTGGATTTTCGGAACATTGCATAGAAAATAACATTTTTTTTCCAAAATGACAATTTAAAAATATTGTACTCAGGTAATAAAGGTCGGCATCTTAATTACAGAGAGGGATTAGAGATAAATAAGGCCATAATTAGCGGCAAACAAATAACTAACAATATTGAAGAGATTTGGAAGTCCCGATTATGACGGCCCTTATTACCTGAATGTGTAACCCATATATATTAGTGTAATCTTTTGTGCATTATTCATTACTCCTTGATAATGACATATTGTCGAAACTAGTCGGAGAAAAATAATAAATATTCTGTGAAACAAACCAAGTGTTTTTAATTTCTAATCAAGATTTTTCAAATATACTTGGAGGAAGTGAACACGTTTAATACTTGGGGTTAATATTGGTCAGTAATCTTTCTTGGAAAGACCATATATATAATTTAAACTGTGAACGTAGACACGTTTTTATTATCTAAATTATTTGATACCCAAAGCCACTAAACTATGGCATAACAATATTAGTAAATCTAATAGACTACTCTCAAACTCAAATCGTCAAACTTATTCATTCAGCATCAACCGATTCAATACACTATTCACCTGTCTGATGAAGCCACTGTGTGGCGAAACATGTTGCAGTTTTCAAGAATAAATGTGAAACCATCTCAACTGAGTTGTTTTATTTCAATGTAGTATTAAATTTCATTACGTATCCGCCTCATCAATTCAATATTTACATACATGCTAATAGCTGTCAACTTCAAAAACTCTAAATATTATTAAAAATTAATCACACCGCAAATACCAGAGCGCAAATAAGAGGCTTACTCAAATACCAGAAGTTTAAGAATAAATTTATGGACTAAACAAGTTTTTTTTTTCCAAAAGACCATTTAAAAGACTTATTTGGCCTTCGATATTGAATAATATATAGATTTTATAAACGACAGGTTATAAGTTAATTTCTTGAGTGCAGTGCACTAATGAGAGCGTTACTTAGCAACCAGTAAACAAGTTGCACAAATGTCGGCCGCCATTATTACTTATGGAAAAAATGTTCGCTTTATTGTAATCGCTTCGACTTGCATTAAATGAAATCTTCAGAGTTCCTAAATCTGCTATTTCGTTTGTATTATATACTTTATTTATAGTTTATTAGTTATTTGTATCAATTAATAAAAAATTAAGTTTTTCGTCGAAAATTTGTGCTATTCATTCATCTGTCAAATTTGACAATTCTGTGCAATAAAAACAGTTTGACATTACCGTGCAATAAAAACGTAAAAAAGCACTAGTGCTTTAAAAAGCCACTTTTACAATGAAAAATGATGCAAAAAGCGTCTACTTTCTGTACGATCGTAGATAAATAACGTTTTAGAGAGACGTGGCGATCTTTTAAAGTAACAGGCTCAATTAAATAATACTGCGGAAGGACCATAGCCAAACACTGCTAAAACAAAGTCTACTTTTTCACATCATTTAATTGAAAACAAACATTTTCAAGATACTAATTTGCTTCATATTCTACATTTTGCCGAAGAAGGTACTAAACTTGTTTGAATCGTTAGAAATTTACTGATATAAATATAATCCAGAAAATCTCATAATTAATAACCAGACCGATTCAATGTGCTCACATATTTTTAAAATTATTATGTAAATCTACTGAATACTTGCATTTTCTGATCTTTTGTCGTTATTCCTTTTTCATATTAAAAGTAAATTAGTAATAGAACATAAAAAACATGTATGGTAGTATTGATTTAGGGAAAACTTAAAAACAAAAACCTGGATCAATATAAATTATGTCGTTAATAAGTGATACTTGTATATGTGATACAACCAGATACACAAAATAGGTGAAGAAAAACATTTGTTATGTTCCACAGTTTGGTCTTTATTTACAGTTGTCTGACACGTGTTTTGATCATGTTCATAGTATAAACTAAATTTTAAACGAGACGTAATACAAATCCAGGTCGAGTTTTTAAAACCCGTTCCTAGTTCGGGTTGGTTGCTAAGCAGGTTTGCTCTGCCTTTTTAATATTTATACACTTCAGTAGGTTCCACTTTTTAGCTTTTCAGCAAATCTTGATTAATATTTAATTCACCCATGTGGTTTTTTTCATTTATGATTAATTTTCGGTGTTCCTTTAATCTAATTTCAAAATTTCTTCTCGCTTGACCAATATAAATTCTGATGATTATTATTAAATATTTATACTTTGAAAATGATCGTTAAGGATCGAAATACGTGCCAGACAACTGAAATTGTAAACCAAATTATGGACCATAACAAGTGTTTTTCTTCACCTTATTTAAATAATTCTTAATTTTGCTAATGATAATCAAATACACAATCACAATTACATAACTTATTGCTTAAACATCAAAGATTCTGTTACGTTTTAATTCATTTCAGAGGCTGCATTACTTCCTAAACTAATTGTACCTTGTGCTATTTTGAACACAAACTCTTTAATTTATGATTGCTACAAAAAGTCGTAAATTTAGTGCCATATAAGAAAACAATAAAATAAAATAAGTCATAACTCATAATTTCTTGTAATAGTAATAGAAACTAAAATAACAATTTTATAAACCAATCATTTCTCGTTCAATTATCATGAAGTGTCTATATCTACAATTATTTCTAATGGTAAATATAATATTTCAAATATCTAAAATACAATGATAATATTTTAACTGCCGATATATTTTGAATTCTGGTGATCTTTCGCCATATAATAACAGACATTAGTTAACACTATCATTAGAAGGTATTTGTAAAGGCAAATCTATCTTCTGAAACTATTCTTTAAAATGTTTCTTGATTTTCATACTATCTATACATATTTATCAAATAGCAGATATAAATATTTTTAGATTAGGTATAGCATTATAAAATTAATTCTTACTTTAAATCACCACAGGAGGTGATAGAAATTTCGTTAATAAACCTACTAATTATTCATTATTCGAAATTGTTAAACTAAACTTTGTCTAAAAGTAGATCGTTGTAGTCGTAAATATAATTTAGTTGATTATTTTTTTTTGTTAATATATCGAATTCAAGAATCAGCAAAAAATTGTACCCTCAAGATCTAATTTGAACAATTTTGTTATAATTTAAATATTTCAATATTTAATTAAAAACACAATAAAAAGTACGTATTTATTACTGGGTGAAGAAATTTTAGAATAACGTCATTAATATCCTCACCTGCAAATTTAAATTCAAATCGTAAATTTAATAAGCATGAATAAGTCACAAAGACAACTGTACATAATTTATTAGGTCGCAGTAGATGGCGACACCTGTATATTAATGTGCTTTAGTACTACAGTATATTACCTAGATGGAGACACCAAAAAGTGTCGTGAAATTTCAGAATATTGATTTATCCTATACGGTGTGGTCAGATACATTTATGTCATGTTTCTTTCTACTGACGTAAATAAATAAATACATGTATATAATAAATACATATCTTTATGTTAAAAATAATAATTTAATTTCTGAAATTTTTTGAACTTTCAAATAATGGCATAAATATTATATAATTTCAAAAATTTAATCTCTAACAAATTATATTAATTTCGACGAACTTTGGCAGATAAAAATCGCACATAGCATTATTCATCATATATTTGTATAAGTGTATAAAATGACATGATAGGAAATTATATAACCAGAGTACATTTTTAATAATATTTTACTGTATGTATATCTGAATTTCGAGATAAATATCGTCTAAGTATAAATATATCTACTTGATTATGTAAAAATAGTGAAACAAAGCCAATTGTTTAATTTAACTTTTAATTAACATAAAAATGTTTCGCCACGGGTTAATTAAGTGAGAATTTAATTAATTGTAATTGATTATTATTTAATTAATATATACGACTAATAAATATTTAAGAAATCATTATTAGGTTAATAAATGTTCTATGCCTTCGTTGTAAAAGGTGTTATAAGCTAATGATAAATTAATATTTACTCCAACTCAAATCCACGTCTAATGATTAACTAAAAATTATAATTCGGGATAATTTAATTTAGGCTTTCTAATGTAACGCGATTTTACTCCAACATGTTCTTAATTATTATTACGGGGGTGATTTAATATAACCTACAGAGGCAAGAAAAAGCAAATCAATTTTTAAAAGTGATAAAATTTTAGCTAAGTTTTTTACGTTTTCGTAGAATGTGTTAAAAAGGTGAAGTCTCTAATTATTAATTCAATACATAAACTGATTTCCGTTTTACTTGTTTCTTGCCAGTTTCTCTTCCTTGTCTTATGTCAGTTTCCTTTTAAATATTTCTATCATTACATCATCCCATATTTCTTGGTGTACACCTCTATTTAATTTTTGCTATGCATTATTTCCTTTGCCTACTTTCATAAATTGTTATATTGAATAAAAATCCGTTTCGAATACAAATAGTACGATTGCCCCGATATATTTTATATATGGGAATAAATAAGTTATAATTATTATATTTTAATATATTTTAATATCATCGGATATTAAATGGATAAATGGAATTCTAAAAAAAATTAAATATTGCCAAATAACAAGGTATAAAAGCGGATAAGTCTGTCAATAAGATTAAACACCAAATCTGGTTGGATGAAAATCCAGACGAAATAGTAGTTATATATATTCGGAATCACGTAAAATATTGATGTTTTGCCTTTCATGAACACGATGACCTTACGTTGAATTGACATAACAAATTCGACTTCTATTGGAATGAAAATACTGCAAGTGTTGTAAAAACCATTCAAAGGAAAATTTAAAAAGTTTCAAGAAAGTGTGTGAAATATGACTCAATTATTTATAGAATAACCAATCGCGCATATCTTATGACTCATTTTAGAAGTTTATCAAATGGCCTTCTCAATTTGTGTCGTATTTATAAATTTAATTTAATTTGAATTTTATTCTTAATATTATAGAAATGGTAGCAGAGATTTGAATTAAAATAATTGATTTGTTCATATTAAATTTTGCATACTACAAAATAAGTCATTGTTTATTATTCATCTAGTAAGGTTTATTAATTCATTTCCTGTAACAAGATAAATATTTACATTTGTATTAAAATTAATATTTCTGGGTTAAATTTTTATTTCCTTCCTTCATATTTCTGAACTCATCCGTGTTTTAAAAAGATAGCCGTGAATGTCCGTCATGAATCATAATTCCTTGAACGAATTTGATTGAATAAATTAGAGATAAAGAGAGATAGATAATTAAAAGCGGCATTATGCATGCGCCATTATTACGTTTATGAATATTTACGCAAGATGTGAGCATGCATACAGTTCCACCGTAATGAAGGAGAAATTTATGTTAATGCTGAGAATTCTGTTTTGCTGTTTCACACGTTACTTAATTCTCTCATTGAAATAATAAATACGAAATGGCCGTTCAGATTTCTGCATTTCTTAATCATCACAATGCTAACAATAATAAACAGATTATACATGAATAGAAGAATACTGATATAATAAGGGTGTATGTTTTATTATTAATGAATCACTATTTAGATTATTTTAGCGTAACCATTAAAATAGGTTAATTTAATATACATCGTTAAAAAAATATGAAAATTATGGAAACGTAGTACCCGTTTGAGAATATAAAAAGGAACTAGTATATATTAACAAATATTAACGTTTTATTTGTAAATAATATATCTTAAACTACTTCTCTAAATAGTAACCTTGTAAATTTAACATTTGTCCCAACGACGAGTATTTATATACCTGCTTCATATTCCTCCGTTGCCAGTGTATTGAGATACGTAATCACAACTTATTTTAGTTCTTTATCTCTTTTAAATTTCGTTTCTACCTACTTCTAAGAGACCTTTTGTTAATAGATATAATATGTAGGAGCTAAATCTGGACTATATGATAGATGGTCGAAAGCTCATCATCATAAGTATTTCTCTTCCTAGGTTGAAATTATGACATTAGGGCGGAACAGACGATTTATCCATAATATTTTCTCCATACAAACCTTTCAATTGCTGATGAATGTCACAAAGTGGTATGGCGAAGTACTCATCCTCAACTGACATGTAGGTGGACACCATGCTCACTTCATCACGGTCTCAGCAGCCAGCAGGATTTACCACGTTAGTAAAGAGAACGATCAAAAGGATATAATTCTGGCAGTAAGGCCAAGAAAAAGACGCAACAAATAAGACCAAAACCATCAAAAACGAAAGATACACCACACCAAATATTAATAAGCGTGCAAGAACGCAATGCGCAAAACAACCACCTCTAAACCAATACCACCTGCAAGATCACAATCGAAACCAAACACACAATCCACCCAATCGACACAAAAACTGAAAAACAAACACAAAATGGTTCAGAAGTGGTTACAACGACACATTCTCACTAACAACCACTTCTGAACCATCCCGAATCCAACTCATTACATGCAGTAATAATTAAAACCACAAATTGATTCATTCCTAAAACAAACGAAAATAAAAATAAAGTGGAACCTTAAAATTTTGCAAGCCGAAAAGTTGTTCTGTGAATCAACCTTAGCAACACATGCATTCGCAGCAGGTCCAGCCACACGAACTAAACGGGTGCCGCCTACGTCATCATACTATGTGGTTATTAAAAGTGTAAAACCGAAAATCACCTAGGAAAATACTAGCGCGTGGTTAAATGAGCTCGGAATAACATATATTATTACCGAATTATATCCAAACAAGACAATATAAGAACGCACTTGATTCATGTTATAACACGAAGCATTCACCAAAATACTTCATGAACAATTCAATTACAAAATTAACTGTTAATTTTGTAATTTCTTTGAGAATGGTCGTCATTGACCGAAACACGTGTCGGGAAACTGAATATACCAATATGAAACCAAACAAGTGTCTTATTTCAAAATCAGATAATCTATTTTCGTTTCATCAATAGTGCAGTGAGCAATGTATTTACCGTATTAAAGACTCAAGAATTCATTATCCCATTATCATTGTTTTAAAACATTTTCTTTCAAAAACTGGTCTTCAATCCCATCTACTCTACCCAACCAAAATATTCGTGGTGGTTCAATAGTAGAGGCGAGGCCAGGAATTGAACTAGGAAAAGCCAATCCTCCTAAAATTATTAATATAATGCACGAATGCATGTCTGTACTATTGAACAATCCTTCATACTCCATTTTTTCCTAATTTATATCCGTCACTCCTCCTCTGTCATTTCACAAGTACAAACTCTATAATTTATCACTATTAATTTTCATTGTTGCCCGATGCATTTTGAAAAAATTAGTGTCAAAATTTTGAATATTAGGAGTATTAGGTTATTTTTACTTCAAAGGATTAATTTTATTAAATTACTGTTTATAATAATCAATTTTTTCCTAATTTATATCCATCACTCCTTCTCTTTTATATCGAACTCAAACTTTATGTGTATCAATACTGCTCCTACATTTATCATATCCAAAAACCAAAATCTTGTTATGTACAAATAACATCTAAAATCTTATCCAGAATATTATCCCAATATTTTATCTTTATTCAGACCATTTATCCATTCAATCTGTAATCCTAGAACCTCCCATTCCAGATCCTTTGTGGCATTGATATTGCCAAAGTGACTAAAGACTTAAATGACGTCATTGCATCCCAGCTCAGCCCTAAATAAAACGATACAAATACTGATCAAGGAATACAAGACTGACGTATGGACTACGACATGCAATGACAGACAAGGAATACAATACTGGGGCGAAATTAACAACTGACCAAATATAGAAAAATTGACTTAATACAGAAAATTTCAAAATCTGTAATTTCTGACGAACAATTAATAGAAAATGTCTTTGCAGATATTTTGAAAACAGTTACAACAGGACAGTTAGTGACGTATTTGATAACGACTTTTTAATACAGTAAACACTTGGTACGACGATTTTAAAACGATATAAAAGAGGAAGAATATTTTACTTGCCTACATAAAGGTAAAAGCCCTGCCCCCAGTTATAACAACGTTCCTAGAGTTATCCTTAAATTCCTCACTGATAATATCCACAAATATATCCTACACATATTTAACCACAACATGCTTAATCAGACCAAGACACATCAGACGTGAGAAGTTATCGCCCAATTACCCTTATTTCAGTCTTGGGTAAAATTTTCGAAAACATAGTTAAAAACAAATTAATGCTCCATATATTACACAATAGCCTTCCTTGCTAATTTGTTTTCCTTGAACATCATTCCACTTCTTTACCACATTTTCGTTAAAAATCTGCAGTTGTCTTACTAGATATCCAAAATGCTTTCGACTTAGTTTGGCATCAAGGTTTTCTGTTTAAATGTAATTCCTTATCTTCTTAACTTAATTAACAACTTTTTATCTAATCGGCTTCGACAAGTTAAAATCCGAAATACGCTATTATTCGCTTTTATTCCTTATAAGGTGTTCCTCAAGGATCTCATCTACCAACAATCCTTTACAACATTTATGTTTATGATTAAAATGATAACCTACATTATATAAATCCTTAATTCTATCCACTCCTATGTGCAGACGAACTGCTTTAGTAATACATGCCCACACCTTACAAGAAGCATTTAACATCTTACAAGAGCTCATCGATACCATACAATTATGGTTCGCAAAATGGAGAGTAATCCCATCTCCTCATTCTTTTTCATCATTTGGAGAATTCATAATTGCATATAATCAATAATAACCATTCTATTTCACCATCTCCTAATTGTAAATATTTTGGAATAACATTTGACCCCAAATCAATATTTATAACATACGCCCAAAACCTCAAAGCGAGTGTCAAGAAGCCTCACTTATAAAAATCAAGGCATATGTACCAAAACAGCTGAACACACCTACAAAATGATCTGCTGACCTCTTCTTGACTACGCCGCTATCATTTTCTATAAACCTCATTTTTCCGTACTTAAAAATATCCACGTATCTGAACGAAAATTAAACATCCTCTTAATCACATATATAACCCAACACCCTCCTGCATCAATTAAACAATCTAACATTAATTGAAGAACGCTTTACATTCTTGGCTTTTGATTATATAAAATGTTGAAATATATTATAACAAAAACAGTTTTAACACGTTGAACACCGCGTCACCCATAAACGTCTGACGGCTATGTTTCCACTGGGGCCCCGTGACCCATTAACGACTGACACTTTTGTTCGTGAAATTAAAAGAAGATTTTGGTACTAGTTTATAGTACGATTAGTTATAATACAATTTGATGAATATTTGAGATAAAGTAATAATTTATTTAATGTAATTTTACAAACAAATGAGAATAACACTTTAACACGTTAATCGCCATTACAAAAGGATGAGTGACGGTTATGTTTTCGCTGGCGACCCATCATCCATGAGTGGGTGATACCTTTCTTTATGTAATTAAAACAATGTTTTGCTGGTAGCTTATAGTAATATTATTTATAATAACACTTACCGCATTTCCTACTTCGCCCTTTATGAGGCGCATTGTATACTTCTTCTAACCAATTTCAACTAAAAGAAAAAACTTACAGTTTTCTATGAATAAAATCAACTTTTATAACTTAAATAATTATTTATACAATGATATTTAATATCCCTCGAATGCTTACATATTAATATCAATGTTTTTTTAATATTAATTGTTATATAAATTATTTTGGTATATTGTTTGATCTCGAAGTTCTCGAAGTATCATCTACTGGTTCCTGAATTCGTGACTACTACCTACACAAAAATAAGATTTAACACATTTTTGCCTCAATCAAACATGTTGACATATGAAAGATTGAATATATAAGACGATAGTATTTATTTGATAATGTGCGAAAAAAAATAGTAACAATTTGCGATACTAACAAAGCATTCTAGTTTAACCTCTTTTATATTTAATAAAAACAAAAACAAAGTAATATTAGGTGTAGAAATGAATAATACATTTTTATAATGTACATTATTGTTTATTTTCAAAGAAAGTAAATTAAATTGTTTAATACTATCTTTCAGGCAGCTGATAAATTACTTCTTAGAAAATTGATACTTCTTTAGAGAGTCCTTTTACCTCAAGTCATTTTCGGATATCATCAACTTATTGATGTATAAGTACATAAATATGTCAATAAAATCCAAAGTAACTAATTAATAATAAATCTGATGTTTCGTTATATACGTTATCATTGTCTTTGTATATGTATTAAATATGTTCACTTTTATTTATGCTATTAGCAATACATATTTTGTCGGTTATTGGTACGCGGAAAAACAGGCACTGTTATCAGTGATCTGAGCGTATTCCAATTTATCTAAGAGTATCTCGTTAGTCTTTTCGTAGTTATAATGTAATGTATTATGTGTTCTTAGATAAATAAAGCTCTTTATTATTATTATTATATCGAGAAAGGCATATTTTATCGACCGGAATAAATGGTAATCGGATGGAACAATATAGTGAATATTTCGGGTGCTGCAAGACGTCCCAGCCAAGACATATTATGATGTCTTTTGTTTTGGAAGCAATATATGGCTTAACGTTGTCATGCAACAATTTTACCAGACCTTCTTCTTTGGAAGTATAAGGCCGTTTTTGTTCTAAATCTTGACTTGATTATTTGACTTTGTTAGCAATTCACAGTAGCAACTGTTTCTTTCACGCGCAACCACTAATAATAAAGCACGCACTGCATATCACACCAGATTAAGAGAAGAATCTTCCTTCCGAAGCGATTGTGTTTTATGACCGATTGTGATGATTCACCAGAATTTACCCATGAATTTCTGCAAGAAAAACTTTCAGAGGTGGTGGCACACAATGAAAGTAGGTTACGCGTTGACCGCTGCATCCGCGCATCATACGCACACAATAGTGCGAGTAGTAGTAGTCGTAGAGTTTGGCTATCGTCCACATGGCCCTTTCACCGTGTGCTTTGTGTGTGAGTAAATGATCTTGCTATTTTAAAAGATCGCCCCGGTCACTCTAAAGCACCATTAATTGTATCCCAACGGTGAATGGTACCGGTCACTCATCCAACTGCTGGCCCGAACGTTAGTTCTGGGCCGCAACAAAATGCGCTACCACAGGCATGTATATTACTGCGATTTTACCGACTTTAAGTATGTACGCCCGGAAACACTTGTGGCCCGACAGGAGTTGTATGAGGAGGTAGCCCAGCCCCGCCTTGTAAACAGAGATACGTCTGGAATAAGGGGCTTAGTCTAACGACCGTTTGTAACACTGTCACAAGCCCGTAAAATAATAAAGGTCTTCTAAAATTGGACCAAAATAAGGCAGAAATGGTCAAAATATTGACTCAGTGGCTACAATCGCCTTATAAGTTTTACCAGCAACTAAAAAGTGTAATGGGTCGAGTGGAAGAACACGACAAACTGTGAACTCCGCCTTCAAGATCTATGTTCCAAATTTGAATTCGGGCGCAAGCTGTGGCCAGTCAGTGAGGGACAATGTTGACCTCAATCTGAGTAGACTCTCTTACTTCTGATATTTACCTCTTAGACACTGTAATTAGTGAGTCATCCGTGAATCAAATTATCTTATTATTTTGACACGTATAGTTACTTATAATCTAGCCGGGGTAACTGGCGACCATACACATGAGGTACTGTGGAGTGCGTTTAAGGTTACCGATTAACAGGGTTTTAAAGAGCGTTGGGTATATAGAGGCTGATCCCCAGGCAATGCGTCCTACTCCTTAGAAGACCGCATATTGACAGTCTGACAGACTCCGGTATACCTTGACGGCCTCAGTGACTCTGCCCGCTAGCAGCTATTCCAGCACCTATTCACTGTTCGGCAGACAGATCGGCCTATACGCTTCCGGCCCCTTCACCGGCTAGTGTAGGAGCCGGATAAAGACCTGCCTACCACGCTCAGATATTTTATTATATCTTCTAGGGAAGATACCCTCGGATAAGCATCGGTTTGCGGTGAACAGCTAGGGATCGTCCCCAACGACCAGCTTGAGCGCTTGCGAAGGTATCCCTCCCGGACCTGTAGTGCGGCTATCGCTGCGGCTACCTCCTCTACCAAGAGATATAAACACACTATATAACTGAAAAAGAATGGAAAATCAATTGATTTTCAAATTGCTTTCTTGACTTAAAATAATTTTGATTACACATGTTGTTCGGATTAGGTGTGTAATTTACGCTAGAAATTACCGCCTACGTGCCGAAACAAAACATGATACATTAAAATCTTGTGTCCGGCGTGCGACGTTACCCGATCCGCCGTGCACGGCCCGCGGAAATGAATCGAGTGTTCGGGTGTGTGCGAGGACAGTTGAAACACCCGATAAGCGATGTCAGAAAATAATCAAAACGCGACGTAAAACATAATCTGTAAAAACGAAAGAATTTATTAAAGCATTGTTCAACCAAACAACTTCTACTTTCTTCAAGTCGATTCAATAAGTGCCTTTACAACGCACATGAATTAATACACGAATTCAACACATGTAGACACCTATTAGTTAATTAAATCTTTGATAGGAATAATAGAAGCATTTTTTTCTTGAAAATTTAAAAAGAAAATACTTGCATAGCTGTGCAGCAATGCTTGGAGAAATTGATTTTTTTCAATTCCAACAACACTTCATCGATCCAGGTACACAACCACAAACAATGAAAAGCACGGCTTAGAATAATATCTGTTATAAAAACGAATGATTCAGTGGTTGACTTATCTTGATTTACTGTTAGTTTATTAGCACTAACCCCATCTAATAATGGCATTACATTTGAGGAATGCTAAGCTAAGAAGTGTTTTATGGTAAGTATATAACATAGTAGAACTTAACAGCCCTGCTGAGGTAGATCTTTTATATAAATTACGAATAGTATTGACGCTCGAGTCACTTCACTTGACCATTTCTATTAGATAAATTATATTTTTTGTATGGTTGCTGTGTTTACTTGGTGGTACATTTTGATACAAAATTTAAATAAGACACTTTATAAATTTGTTTTACCACTATATTTTTAAACGTAATGTATGATACGTTTGAAACTATAGTCACAGTTTAAAAATATAGTGGTAAAATAAATTTATAAAATGTCTTATTTAAAGAAGAATTTTGAATGCACAAACGATATATTTCAAATAAATTTAACAGGTAAATTATACAAAAAAAAAACCACAACTGCAAATCAATTAAATGCAGACATTAGAAAACAACACAATTAGAAACTTGGTACACAAAAATACTTTCACAATAAATGGACACAAAACGAAGTATATACACTTCAATAAATAAACGACCGCAACCTATAAATAAGTATAAAATATAAACGAAACCAAAACAATTACATATCTAGAATTGAATAGGCAAAACAATTTAAAATGGGACATTCATATTCAAATAAAACATAATTATAAAACAATAGCTGCAATAAAAAAAATCAACACATGTTTAACAAACTGGACCAGAAAAGAACTCTACAATAGCCTATATGTTACAAAAAACACATACCTAATAACAACGTCTGCAAAAACAAGAAAAAAAAGTACTAAAAATACTATACTAACTAATTAAAAGAACACCAACTTAAGAAGTATACAAGTAAATAAATTACTCATATACAAAACAAAACACTAACGAATATAAGATTAAGTTTAAATAAACAAATAGACAACCATGAAACAAAAAGAAAATCAATGCAAAGAACTGAGAGATACAGGACACAAAAATATTTACAAAACTAAAACGACAACAGCAATAAATCAATACGATGCACTACCAACATATATAAAAATTAAATTTAATACCGTTTAAACTAAATCCTAAAAATCTAATTCTAAATAATAAAATAGAGTAACACAAAACGACAAAATTTTGGACAAAACAACCAAATATCCCTCAAAACCATTAAGCCGGGCAGGAATCAATCCAGGATCTCGAGCTGAAGAATAAGGGATAGAACCGTCCATATATTATATATATATTTCTTTTGAATAGACTGCTTATACCATATTACAGCTGAATAGACTGCTACTGTAATATTTTCAGGAAACATGGGAGAGACACAACCCAAAGCTTTTGACAAATCCATGTAGTTATCTCAATGATTGCTCCTCCATCCATACCGTTTGATTAGTTTTCAGAAATTAAATTAGAGATTTATTGATGGATTTTCAGAATGTCGATCATCTGTATAAATGGAATTTGTTTTAGAATTTTCTGAGTAATCGGTAGTAGTGAACGATAATTACCAACATCATCAACATCACCTTTGCTTAGATTGGTATTATGCATGCCCGCTAAAGTTCCGCAGAATACGTGCCTGTGGATAAACAATAATTTATTAATTTAGTTAGACTGAATTAAATTAATAATGTGTTTGACTAAAACGTGTTTATACTGTAGCAATTAGATGGCGGTTTTAATTTATTAGTTATGCTTAGATCAGGAACTTTATCAGACAATAAATATCACACACGGAATTTATTCAGTAACTATAGTTTCATCCTTTACAAATCCATTATCATATGGCACTAGTTCTCTAGGTGGAAGTTGAAGTTCAATACCAGATTGAACTTTAACTTTCACCTAGAGAGCATCAGCAAAAAGGCCATGAGAGGACTTTTTGCGACCCGAAAAATGGTAGGACGCACATGGGGACTGAGACCGAGTATGACCAAATGGCTATGTACTGTGGTCATAAGACCCATAGTGACATACGCGGCGCTCGTTTGGGGAGAAAAAACCCAAACCAAAAGTTCAGCAGTAAAACTCGAAAGAGTGCAAAGACAGGCGTGTCTGCTAATCACTGGGGCAATGAGGACAACGCCTACGGCAGCCATGGAACACATATTATCGCTACCACCACTTCATTTATTTGTAATGATGGAAGCTAGACAGGCAGCCTATAGGATGCACATAAATGGACATATTTTAAATATGGGGCCATCAAGACCGGCAACATTTAAAGTACTACAAGAAGAAGACACACTAACAATGAGGTCCGATTTCACCTAAAATCGTATACCCATCCCGCAGATTTAAAACGATCATACCACAGCGGAGTGAATGGACAAATAGAACATACCCGGTAACGATCCATCTGGTACACAGACGGGGCCAAAAATACTAAAGTAACCGGGGTTGGTATCTATGGAGGCTGCAACCGGAGCAAACAATTCGCCATTGCTCTGGGGAAGCATGCCTCTATCTTCCAGGCCGAAATAGCCGCCATTGACTGGTGTGCTCATCACGTAATGGAGTCGGGACTTAAAAAAGGACCAATTACCATTATGACAGATAGCCAGGCAGCCATAAAAGCGCTAGCCTCACTGATAGTGCAGTCCAGACTGGTCATGGCTTGCATAAACAGACTGGACGCACTGGCGACAACAAGAGAAACACAGCTGGTTTGGATACCCAAGGACCAAAGAATTATTGGACACTTGGGGGCCGACTTGCTGGCTAAACAAGGAGGAGCAGGTGAATTCATAGGACCTGAACCCGCTTTCGGTATACCCCATGAAACCGGAAAGGAAATAATCCAACACAAGTTAGCAGAGGAGCGCAAAAAGGCATATCAAAACCAAAATGGAATGAGGCATACGAGACTCTTCCTAGATGGTCCGGTACCTGACTAGGCTGTCTAGACTGAGCAAATTGAAACTAAGAAAAATCACAGGACTAGTCACTGGGCACTGTGACCTGAACAAGCACAAACATAGGATGGGCATTGAGAAAAGCCCCCTATGCCGTGGGTGTCTGGAAGAAGAGGAAACTCCCCAACACCTACTGTGCACTTGCGAAGCATACAAACAAGAACGCAAGGCGAAACTCGGGAAGTCCATGCTTCCTGTAGAACAGCTAAGGAATATCCCCTGGCAGAAACTCCTGGACTTCTTAGAAGATACAGGAGTTCAAAAGGAGTAAAACAGCCAGAGGCGCACAAAAGGACCACGGAGACCACAGTGCAGGGACGCTAAGCGACACCACCTCGTGAGGATAAAAAAAATGGCACTAGTTTAATTTGTCCGTTCAATTTTGGTGGTCTCGGAATCATCGCCACCTGGCTTTTTTGTATTGTAGATCATAGGGCGTTATTTGTGGACAATATTGACTTTAATTGTTTTTAGAATTGATGCAATCCTTTCATCCAAAATCCCACAAATTCGCTTTCTTTAATTCCATGCTACACCGTCTTATTAACACCCCCATATCAAAAACTAATTTTAATATTGAACTAAACCGAATTTAGAAAATCGCTGAAAACAATGGTTTCCCAATCTCCTCCATCAAAAACCTTCTGCACAAAAAAACAGCAAAACAACAACAAATTATTTCACTAATATTTACCCAACTTCAAAATAAACCTTAATCCTTATGCTTCAACAGTTTACCTAGGAAAATCATCAGAAGATATTGCGAAAATCCTAAAAAACCTTAATATTACCCCATCCTTTAGAACTAATAACTCTATATCAAAGTTTATAAATAATTCAAAATATAAAACAAATAAAAATAAAGAATCAGGGGTATATCAATTAAGCTGTTGAGATTGTCCAAAAGTGTACGTTGCTCAAACTGGCAGAAGCTTCGAGCAACGAATAAAATATCATAAAAATTGTTTCATTTAGGGAAAATCCAACTCAACCTATGCTGATCATTTAACAGAATACGGACATTCGTTTAATAAAAACTTCAAAATATTACACAGACAAAATAAAGACTCAAACTCAATTTATTAGAATCAATAGAAATAAATAAAAGTCAACAACTCACCTTTATTAAACATTGAATAACAATACATGTATTTAATACTATTATTATTACACATATATATTGTCTTACATTTATATTAGAAAAGCCAAAAATTGTAATTTGTTGTTGGCATTAAATATATTAACTTCTTAGAGTTCAAATAGGGTTGCGAAGGTTTAAGTTTTCTCGAAAAATGACAGTTTATTTGGCGTCTTCAGTAGAGAAATGAGTAGATTTAATCACAACAATCATAGCCAATTTGAAAAACTATATTAATAGTGGTAACATTAAAGATTAATAAACAAGAAAATTTCAATAATAAATAGTGTTAATAGTGACAGGCATTTCCAGTATGATTTTATACATTATTTGTTTACTTTCTAAACCTGTCAACTTTTATGAATAATTAATAATTTTTTGCAATGGACCCTAATTTTATGATCAAATTTCTTATACCAATTTTCATAAACAAAACTTAATAATTAAAGTATGTATTTCTTAAGAAATATCAGTTTTTGAGATCTCTGAAAATTATACTAACACATTTTATCAAAAATATATGTGTGCGTTTGTCAATAAGCGCTGTATATCAAAAGATTTTGAAGTGAAACTTTTATCTTAGATTTTAAATGCGTTTGGTAAATCTTTGTGCACCGAAGAAGAGTTTAATGTTTGATGTTTTCTCAATGTTTCTTCAAAAATCCAAAATATTTTACAAATTTATTTCAATAAAAGGTATAGATAACAGGATTTTATTTGAATTCATGTTTTTTTAATGATAGTTTTAATAATAATCACGTAGGCTAACGAATAAAGGAATACATCACCCGTTTATATTGTTATATTGTGCATTAATAATTATTTTAGTTTTATCTGTAAGACTAAGTACGCTTCTCAAATTAAGCCCTAAATTTAAGCTTTTATTCAGATTATTTTACATGCAATAGATTGAAATTGTTACTGGGTATTTACTCGAGATACCATATTCTGATATTTAATATATTAATAATCTCTAAAGATGGTAAAAAGTTCATGAAAAGTAGTATAGTGGCCATTTTTTTAAATATGACTATATATATTATCTTATAGAGTAAAAAGGAAAAAACAAATTTTTAATACTAAAAATAGAACTTACATGTAATCACAATCAATATTTATATTATTTTTGTTTATATATGATAAATAACAATGATAATCTAATAATTTAAGAATACAAAAATATTTCATATTAACAAAACAAATCATATATTGAAACAACTACTTCTCTGGCTAATATATCTTAAGATATTTAATTATACAGAGGTAAATTGCGTTTTGTAACAGATTTGAAAAATGTTTTCGTATGTAACGACCCAACGACTTGAATACATTTTATTAATGATATATTAGGTATGTTAATATTATCAAAAAACAATTTAATTCGTATAGCCATCTTAACAAAAATTCTGCATAAATCGCACACCCACTACGCAATAATCTATCCCCGGGATTGAAGGAAGGGAGGCAGCCATAAAAAGTAAATCATGATTTAATTCACTTTTTATGTGCTCTCTTCCCCAAGGATATGTACTCGTCCTCATTCACCACCACCACCACCACTCCTACAATCCACATATACACACAAACACATAATGTAGATAACACAGAGATAACATGATTCCAACCGGCGACACTATCCGAGAGTTCGCGACTCCAATCCCCAGTATCTATCTATCTATATATACACATCTCCATCACACTGATATCAGTTTGAAGTGCGGAGGAAGCAGCCTGCCCCATTTCAAATAGCTGAAACCTCAACAGCTGTTACCTTCCACCTCACAAATTCGCCCGGCGGGGCCTATTTGAACAGGATATTTACCACGCACGTGAAACACGTAAGTTGTATGTTGATATGTAGGAGCATATGTTTTCTCGAAATAAATCAAATTACGTGTAGGGCATGAGAGAAAGGAAATGAGTAAAGCGATACACGCTGCCGGAATATTTATTTTCCGGTTGCTGCGTCAGCATATGTTTTCACTTGTTGATTTTGTGGAAGAATTGAATTGTTTTTCCCGGAGTGGAGTGAAATAAATAGTTTTTCCTGCAAAACCCATTGTTAAAACGAACATAAGTGACTATCATCTGCGTAATATTTCTTATACACTTATTTATTGTAAGTAATTTTACAATTATTATAACATTTTGCTTAATATGTATCACTATCATTATAATTTGAATGAAAAAAGGAGATAATTGCTGTTCATTTATATAAGACATCTTCAATAATGAAAGAAAGCTCAGATTTGATTTATAATTTGTTTGCTGATATTTATAATCTTTTGAGTTTTTTAGTGACAAATTAATAAATAATCTTTGCTCGTCAAAATGAGTATTCTGGATATCTGTCGAGAGTGCTGAACTGCATTATGTCGAGAGTTCAACAAAAAGTGATGAAGTTGCCGTTGGAATTTTCAAGTCATGTCTGCATGTAGATTACATGTGCAGTTGCGGTTAAACGGTGATATCTGACATGACAGCAGGACAACCTGTAATTTGCATGCGCGCGTTAATTTTAGCTCAGACATGACTTTAAATTTCCAACGCAATTTTTATCGTTGACTTTTATTAGTCGCATGTCATATTCGTAATAGGCAAGGATGAATTACTGGAGCCATATTTCTATTATAATATATTTATTTCCTATTCTAATTTGTTCTTACCGTGGCAGGATAATTATCAAGAGATATTTTGAATTATTTAACAATTTTTGGTAGGATCAGCATCAAGAGGTTTGAATTAATTCTCGTTCATAAATTTACTTATTTTATTTGTCTGTTTATAATTAGTCTTCGGGATAGTAATAATAGTGTTGCATTCATCGGCTTTTGCGATTGCAATTTTCTTTCCTATTGATTTACTTTTAATGGATTTAGTGGATCAAATTTATTTAACAAAGAGGTTTCTGATAGTGTAAATTATATAATAAATTAACAAAAAGGATAAAAAATGCTGGAGGATCATTCTAAGATAAATAAATAAACAAATAATAAATAAATAAATATCTTTATTGACGGAAAACTCCATTAGTATAAAGTAAGTATGATAAATTAAAAGTAAAATACGAATAGATATAATAATAAAATAATTAAAAGAATGATTAAATTAAATTAAATTATTGCATATTTGTCGTAACATTAATATTAACATGTTCTATATGACGCAACAATTCTTGCCGAGACAGAAAATAAATCAAAGTTCTAATTAGGTGAACAATAATTAGCATACCGCATAAATTGACTAATACAATTATTGATACCATAATTTGTCCTATGGAACGGTATTCGGAACAACGGTTTATAACGTGTTAATCTATTATCAGTGCCAATATAGAAGTCGATTCGAAAAAGAATATCAGGGCATTCAACATGTCCATTAATTATTTTATAAAACAACAACATTATCGCCAAAACTCTTCTGTTACTTAAAGTGACCAAAACTAGTCCTTAGCGTATCAAGGTTTGTGTTATTTTTATTGCCGACTTTATAAGAAAGAGATTTTAAGAAGTTATTTTGCATATTTTCAATATCTTCTTGATAACATTTCTGACTAGGTAACCAGACACTTGAAGCATACTCCAGTTAAGAGCGCGCAATAGCAATACAAATGGTTTTGAATGATGCGGGATTTAAATTACGTGAAATTCGTTTAATATATCTCAACATTCTAGCTGCTAAATTGCATATATTACTAATATGACTAGTAAATGTTAGCTTTGCATCAAAGAGATTGCCAAGATCTTTACTTTTTGTAACTTTAGATAAATCAATTTAATCGATTTTATAAATGAAATCATGGTTCGATTTTTTACGGGAGAAAGTCATTGTTTTGCAGTTATCTGCGTTAAAAAGCAACTGATTTCGGCAACACCAGCCGTAAACACGTCAAATCATCCGGCAGCAGTGCACAATCGTTGGACGATTTAATTTCTTTGAACAGTTTCAGATCATCAGCAAAAAGTAGAAAGTTGGAGTATTTTATTACTGATGCAATGCCATTAATAAATAATAGAAACAACAAAGGTCCACAATGAGACCCCTGTGGTACCCCTGAAGGAACATGCACAATTTCAGAAATGTGGTTTCTTATTTTTACACACCAACTAAAAAATCTTCAATCCATTTACAAACCGATTCATGGAATCCTAATGATTTTAATTTCGATAATAATATGACACGATTAACTTTGTCGAATGCCTTCGAAAAATCTGTGTAAATAGCATCGACAACATTTTTTATTTTCTAGGGCATTAGATATGAATGATTCATGAATCAATAAATTTGTTGATGTTGACCTGCCGTTTCTGAAACCATGGTGCTCGTTTATTAAAACATTTTTACTCATCCAATACAGTTGTTCCGATAATAATTTATCAAAAAACAGGTATGGATGATTGAATTGAGACACTGCGATAATTTGCAATATCGTCTTTCTTGCCTGATTTAAATATTGGCGTAATATATGTTCGTTTCTATATTGTTGGAAATGAACACAAATTTACAGAGTGAGTAAACATTGTATGCAATGGCAACGAAAGAGAGTAAATACAGTTTTTTAAAAATCTATTCGGAATGCCGTTTGGACCTGCACCCTTACTATCATTTAGTTTTGTAATTGCGTCAAATATATCAGACACAGACAATTTGAAGGGCATGTGCAATACCTCTTGGTGGGATCCGAAGTCATTTTCTTGTGCCGTTGTACTGTAATTATACACCGTAGGAAAGAACCTTGCAAATAAGTTTACACACTCAGTGCCATTTTCACTAATATTGTTATGAAAGTGCATTACTGCACGGTACTTCGACGTAATATTCTTGAATTTAACAAAATTCCAAAAGTGCTTTGGATTTTGCACAATACCGTTATTCACTAAATTAATATATTTTATATAGAGATAATCTCTTATATTATTACAATTCCTCTGTAATTATTGAAAGGTCTGATAAATTACAGAAGTTCTACATTGTTTAAAATTTCCATGTGCTACTTTTTTATGAATTAATATAATCAGTTCCCTGGAAAACCATCTAGGATATCTAGAGCTTTTGATGCGCTTAACTGGAGTATACAAATCTAGAGCTTCATATAAAATACTATAGAAAGTATCGACCATTAATTCAATATTCTTTATATTCGAATCTAAAACTGAACTGAATTAATAGAGGTCAAGTGATAATTTGTCGCGTCATAATTTGCAAGGCTAAAATCGTAGATAATTTCGTCGTTTTTAAGTTGATTAAATGTATCTTGGTAGTTAAAAGTTAAATGGTATGGAATATGATGATGTTTAATTTCAAGTAGTAATTCAGTCGCAAGTTGTACTAACAAACCTTCCTCCGCAAATACCAAATCAAGGAATGCATTATTTTCGTTTGAAATGTTACATATTTGAGACAAATTATGGTAACTCAGTCTAGTAACTAGAAGCTTAGCTTCAGGTGATAAGATAGTATCCGGTAAATAATCAATATTTTCACCAAACCATTTATCATTGGGTATGTTAAAATCACCGCAAAAAATATGTTTCGATCGACTCTGCCGAATTATAAAATGTTAAACGTTTTCTTATTTTTTATCAAGAATCATTAATCGCACAGATTCGTAATTTTAATAGTACGCATACCTGAGCATTGCAGACGTAATATAGAAATTTCAGATCAATTGACATACAATTAGCCATGAAAATAAATTAAAATCACTGGAGCTCACAAATACACTTGTTCACACGACGACAATTCGATGCCAATGTGAGATATAGAGAGTTGAGAAAGGTTTCAATTGCTGCAAGGTATTTTGAAATTTTGAACCGATTCGTGAAACGTTTCATGTTTTTTTGTTAACGACAATATTCGCCCTCACACTGCCATATCGTCAAACAGTTCCTAACAAAAAAGGTGATGCAAATTGAATATCCACAACACTGGCCAGATCTCAATCCTCCAGACATCATTCTATTCCCACGGCTTAAACTCGCTTTGAAAGGAAAGAGATTTGATGATTTCCTTGACATCCAAACGTGATGAGGATTTTGAACTCTTCCCAAAAGAAGTTTTCTTGAGAAGGTTCCAGGGTATATATAGCAGATCTTAGCAGTGCATAGTTATGGGAAGTAACTATTTCGAAGGACAGTAAGGTAACTTTCATTATTATTTCATCTACGTTAATGTTACAGGACTTCTCACCCAGTTTTATTGTTGGAGGTTATATATCAGGTTTTCTGAATTTGGTATACTATAAAAAGTTTTGGATAATCTTTAACATTCCTTAGATTTGTTATTTTCACTTGAATTAAATAAATTGCACAATTACATAATTAATCAATTAAAATGTCAATAAAATAATCCGAGTAAAATGGACATAAATATGCCTATAATGGCTAAAATATTTCCGAATGGTGAAAATGCTCTGTCGACAGAGAAATAAATCACATGAAGCAGAAAATGGGCCTGAGTGGAAGAACACATAGTGAACTCCGTCTGCAAGTCTTGTGAGCTAATTTTTTGTAATATTTTTATGTATATTTTGAAGTAGTTCTAATATCCAATAATAACAGGACATTGTAAAGCAAATAATTAAATATCTGGAAAATATAATATTAAATTCGATACTTGTTTTACTACATTCTTGATGGAACCAAATTATCATATTGGGAGAAGTAATACACTTGTTATGTTCCATTTGTTTATTGTTGTTGTTATTCTAAACAAATGGAACATAACAAGTGTATTACTTCTCCCAATAATATAATATTATTCTGAAAGATTTTTAAATATCGTCTCTCCAAATAATAGACACAAAATGTTGAATTTTAGAACCTATTAAACTTTCATTAGTTGATAAAAGTATAGGAATAGTTTAAAAACATCGACGAAATAAGGAACGCACTAAGATCTCAATGTTCTATTATTAATTATAATTACAACAAATAGTACACACCTACATATAATTATAACAATTGTGTATATCATATACAATCAGAAACCATCTAAAAATTAACACGGGCTCGTCCGGGATTTGAACCCGGGACCTCTCGCACCCGAAGCGAAAATCATACCCCTAGACCAACGAGCCGCTGTTGAAAGTGTCAGCTTGAACATATCATTTGGAGTATTTTAGTAAACTCTAAAATAAAACTAATAATTAGTAAAAACACAAAAATAATTCGTATCTACAACAAATAAGTCTTTTAAAAAATACAAAACAAATCACTTATTGAAAAAACAATGATACAAAAGTAATTTGCGTGTTACAAATATCAAGGCTATCAAAGCAGCACTAGTTTGAACGAATTTATTTCTGTTCAAAGTTTATTAATATGTATACAGGGTATTTATTAAACATTCAGCGAAAATTCAAGTAGATATTCCCCAGGCTAGTCTAAAAATGTTTTGTCCTTTGATGATTTTTAAAACCCGATATGTTTCGAAAATACAGGGCGAATAAAATTTTCGACAAGACCATTTTTAATATTTTAGAAGCTACTATTAAAAAAAAATGTTTTGTTATCATTTAACAACATTCGAATTGCTTAGAAGGGGTTTTATCTACCAAGAGCAAGCAAGGAAAATTGTCTAAAAGAAGAACGTCGATTTCATTTAAATACGTCTGTCTGATGATTGATCTTTTGGTATCTATCGAATTTGTTGAGACTGAGTGACGATCCGCTGTTTGACCTTTATTTTCTGGCTTTAATTGTTAAATTTTTGTTAGTGATGTCTTGTATAATATATAGCTATACGAACGCCGAGATGACTGACACGCATTTTATTTATAGACTTTCTATAAAAATTCATTACAAGAAAAAGTATTCATCAACGTCATCATGAAACATACACATTGAAACGAAGTGAAGTACCGGGAAGGCCAATGATAGTAAGAACGGTAGACACAGCTGAGAATGTGCTAGTCATGATAGACAAAAATCCAGGTACATATATTCAAAAATTGCAAATACTTTGAATGTAAGTAATGGGACTATTTGGAAAATTCATAAAGGCTATTTTTTGTACTCATTTCACATGCATCGCGTTCAGGCACTTGATCCCCTTGATTTTCCCTACGTATTGCACCATATCACTGGCTTTTGGACAGTTTGGTTCAAATCCCTCAACTACTGACGCTGATTCTTTCTTTTTCTTCAAGAAATGCAATTATGAATTTTCATAATAACTGTGTTTGAACCGAAAAAAAGCGAAAAACTTGAAGAACGTTTTCAACACTACTTTAACATATGGGTTGGAATTTTGGATGATTGGCTAATTGGATCGGTATTTCTAGGAAATATAATAAAATAGGGTTTATTCACGATGATGCATCAGCACATTTTAGTCTAGTTGCTCGTGAGACATACGGAGATCTGCTCGATCCCCGGATTATTTCCTATGGGGCTATCTAGTCACTAATTTACACCACTCCATTGCAAGATGAAAAAGACTTTCGAAATCGGATAGTTATTGTGTATAACACAAAAAGGAAAGAAACTACCTTGCTTTTTTTAAAAGAAACATTCAATGAGTAGAGCATTGGATTATTATAGTCTCTAAGCTTTAGATAATGAGAAAATAGTACTCGAAGTATGCATCCAGCTCAAATAAAAATTATTTACAAAGAAAGTGTTAGCGTTTTATTCCAAATTTATTAATTAAATCTTTACGTAACTTAAGAAAAATAGCAAAAATAGTACGAAACAGGTCAGTTAGTAATTCACTCCAAGTTGTAGACAATGGTAATGGTAAGCAAAGATAGCAAACGTAGTACAATACAAGTTAAAACACCTAAACGAGCATTGAAAATTCTGCAGTAAAATGGCAGAGAGGTTAGTAAAACCGATAAGTTTTGTGGGGTATCAGAGGTATTTTTTTATAATTATGGATAAATATTTTGCATGTTTTTTTTTTGAAAAGAAAAACATTAGAAAAGATTAGCGATCAATACAATTAGCTACTAAATATATTTGAAATTACTTATTACTTCAATGTGATAATTTATCGAATGGTATGAGACATATGGGCACGAATCCTCACACGCACAAAGCTCTTTGCAAAGGGTCTATCAAAGTCAGTTTAATACGACATGACTTATATTTGAATTAAATTGTTTTCCTTACAATAAAACGTCTTACGTGTTGTTTACGTGCAAATTGGAAATATTATGCAAGTATATGTCCTTCGTATTGAATGCTTCACCCATATTCCCAAACCGCGTAGTAGGAAAAAAGTAAGTAAATAATCATGTTTATGAGCTATTTTAAGAATTTGGATGGGTATCAAGTTCCATAGAAAGAAACTTTACTTCGATTTTTCTAGTCGGCCTTCTTGAATGGTTATTTGGAAGAACATATAAGAGATTAAACAACTACCCAGAACCTAGAACAAAAATATTTGGGGCGTTTTAACGAACTACCTTATGTGGGAAAATACGACTTTCAAAATGAGGGTCAGACCAACATTGTATCTGTTCTGTACGTCGACCCTGGACTGGTTGCTGTCATGAACCTATGAAATACGTTTTCTTTCAGATCCTGCAAGATGAGATCAGCTGAATACTTTCTGAACATACGGAACATTTTCACGGAATTATTTTAATTATCGATCAGGAAACTTATGCAAAGACTGTGCAATATCTTTTGGGAATGAAAAAAAAATGGTACCTAGGTGTAGCTACCAAATTGGATCTCGCTTTGGTCTCAATTATGTTTAAACATATGCCAGAGGAGAACCAAATCCGAGACAAACTTACTAAACTTATTCGTTCGGATGGTTTTAATTTTTTTCTGGATCTAGATGTTACACAACAGATTTTAAGAAGATAACAAATATTTTAAGAGTAATGTTGAGAAAACGAATTATTCGAAAGTGTTAAAATATAAAATGATAAAATGTTCTACAACGTCTATTATAAAAGTAATGCGCATTATTTTATTGTAACTATCCATCGCAGCGAGGTAAAACGGGTCGAGAAAGTTTCCTGCAAGCAGTCTGAGTGCCTGCGCGTGAATTGTGTAACGTTCGCTTGAACACACATAACTGCTTATGTGTGTGGCCTGGAAGAATGCAACGGAAACATTTCAGATGCTTTAATAGGCCTTCAAGGATAACTGCATTTCACAGTCCGGTAGATGGCACAAGGTATTCAAGAAGGGCCGGGGTGAGATCGACACCCAAAAACGGCCAGAACCGTCAAAAACGTGAATCGTATGCTCGAAGTTTTGCGTTGAGCATCCAGCAAATCAATGACACCCTAAACATGTCCACATTTGCGATACATGGGATAGTGATCGAGGATCTGCAAATGCACAAGTTCTGCTGAATGTGTTGACGGGAGACGAGAAAGAACTTTGAGTTTCGCGCAGTCAAGAATTATTGGATTTGATTCAAATGAGCCAGACTTTTTGAAAAGACAGAGCAGCGTGTTGTTCACAAAATCATCCTTCGCCCCAAAAAGCGCCAATAAGCAAGCCTCGCATCAAAATGATGTTCACCTGCAGGCGCTCAAGAGATTAAAACAACGGGTCGCAAGCGTGTGGTCTGACATAAAAAACAGAGTCAGGCTCCGCCATGAAAAGGCCTCCAGCCACCACTTTCATTGCTACCAACTTAATTAGGAAGTCCGTGGAAAACATCTAAAAGCATAGTGTTTCAAAATGCCTCCCAGTCATGGCAGATAAGTTTGTACTGGAACAATTAATAAATAGTAGTAGTAACATATATTTATTGACAAATATTTGTACATATTTACATTGGAATAATGAATAATGAATGAGGTGTTAATGTATTAATTTGTCAAAAGGCTATCTACCAGAGGTCTTTCTGCCTGATTAATAAATATTTTCCCAGAAAATACGCATTACTTTTATAATGGACCCTGTATATTACTGTAGATAATATTTATGTGTTAGGCAGTTTTGATTTTAATCCCAATTACCACCAATTTCTATAGAGAAAGATGAGCTTTTATTAGGATTAAAAGCTATCACAAACACATACCCACATAAACTAATACATTGTTTAATCATCTTTTACTTCTATTCACTGTTTATTTGTTTTAGTTTTTTAGATATATACATTCTTATAACAAAATTTATGTTTTGATATTACGTAATTTAGTATGAAATGTAAGTTTCTATTAATTATAACTAATTATACTTATAACAGGTGCGTATTATTTTTAGGTATAAATTGTAATCCAAATATTACGAAACCATCTTTTACAGAAATTGGTTTCGTAACTTTTAAAAATTTCTCTTTCTGCACACTAAAAATTATTGTGTGTTTTATTTACTTAATCTGAATGTTTTATTTCGATTCAGATTTAAATTGGAATTGATTCAAAGCTTTGTTAATGCATATGTATATAAAAGGTTTTCATATATCATCATTATTCAGAAAAATTAATTGTCCATAAGTTAAATATTAGATACTTTTGAAAAATCTTACATTTGACTCGGAAATGCTCTGTGAAAGTTATACTTTAGTTATTTAGAACAATATCTATAAACATACATATAATGAGAAAAAACACGTGTTTTTTCTAATTATTAGTATTATACATATAATGTATTAATTTAGAATTTACATGATGAAGAAACATGATTAGTTAAATTACATAAAGTCTTTATGTTTGATAATGACTAGCTGTTAGTCGAAACTATAGTGCGTGTAATTTTAAATAAAGTGGTGAAACAAAGTCATCGTGTCTCCTTCTTAATTATATATAATAAAATAAATGCCTCCACAATTAAACATTTAATTTACACTAAAACAGGCAATTATAAACTCTCTCCGCCTATATCTACCACTTAAAAACTGTCAGCAAAAATAAAACGGTGTAGTTAAAATAAAGTTTATTAATATGATATCATTTATAATAGGAATAACATATAATTAGTTTAGTTTAGTTTAGTTTATTTGCTTTACAAATTTTACTAAAAAATTGTTAGAAAATAAAATACACTCACAATAACTTTCAATTACTTTAGTCATACATCTATTTATAATGCAAAATGCAATGCAAAATTGTAATATTCATTGTAAAACCAAATAAGCAATTAATCAATATCGTATTATTTCTAATTAAGTTGTTATTTTCAGTATGATCGAAATCGGAACGATAATTTGGCATACCGGAAATGATATAATAGACTTCAACATCCTGATTCTGCGTGTAACTTGTATCGACGAATCCGTCACCATGACATATTCGGGTCAATTATGTAGATGCAGTGGTGATTTTTTTTAAATTTCACAACAAGTCACCTCAGAATTGTTTTCGAGTGCGTGACAGATTTGATTATTCGGGTTTAATAAAAAAATAAATAATGTTTTATTGATTAATATAAATGGGTTATATAAATATAATAGCATTGGAAATTAAATTCTGTATACACGATTAATATAAATAATATTAACCGGAATATCTAGCAGAATTATATTGATAAAACATCAGTAATTGCAAATGGCGAAGACTGTAAAAAATGTCAACTTAATTAATTATTACAAAATTAATCTTTGATGACGGTATTAATAATAATTAAAAGAATTTCATTTATTTTATAAATACATCAGGGATAATATAACATAAAATATAAACTTTATAATAATGCCCAACACTATAATTCTGTATAAATGAATTCCCATTAAGGGGATGATAGGTCGTATCGGGATGCTGGAGACAGAGCCTTTGATCATCGCCAATTCGATCGTGTTCCATTTCTTATGAAAAGGATGCTCGCAAAGCTATGCCGCATATTAGAACGAGGCACAATGTTTTCAAGGTCATCCTTCGAATGTAATTATAAATTATTAATTAGTTAATTGCACAATTAAAGTTATGGAATATAGAAACTGGGTCAATTCCCAATAAACACGTTGGATGATACAAGTTCAACCAGGGGTAAGTTATAATAGTTACTTTGTTGTTCAAATATGGAGTTTGAAAGTTCTGTAACAGGCACTAATAAACAGCGCGTGTGCGACAATAAAGTTAATGTTACTGACCCGCAATAAATGGTGGTATAACTTAAAACTAACAAGATTTAATTTCAAGGTTATGTTATTTTTAAGTTAACATAAAATAAATAGATTAATGTATAAACGTTACTAAACACAGTGGTGTATTAACTAGTTGATAAAACCGATAAAAATTC
Organism: Ontholestes murinus; assembly: GCA_963969525.1. Classification (NCBI taxonomy): domain Eukaryota; kingdom Metazoa; phylum Arthropoda; class Insecta; order Coleoptera; family Staphylinidae; genus Ontholestes; species Ontholestes murinus. The sequence goes on from OZ018394.1 coordinate 43,015,760, forward strand.
ATCGAATGAGTAAAACGAGTTTTGAAGAAGATATTTACGAATCTTTGATTTAAATAAATTCTTTTGAATCATTTCAAGTAAAGCATTATAAAATTTAATACCGAAGTACCTCGAACCTGTAAATGACTTAGAAAGTCTAAGTGAATTTAACCGCACCTCGTTTTTTCCGCGAGTGTCATAGTGATGAAAGGATGTATTTGGGCGATATTTGTCGGTATTACACTTAACATGAATTAAACATTTAGGTATATAGATGCATGGAACAGTCAGTATACTCAATGTTTTATAATATTCCCTACAATCCTGACGATAAGACCCGCCACAACTCGAATGGCTCGCCCTTGCGTACGATATATATCGTTTAAAATTTAAGAATGTCCCCAAATATTATACCGTAGCAAATGTGCGAGTGCACAAAGGCAAAACATGCAGAGCGAACCATATTTGTTGTGATTCTAAATTTCTCAGAACAAAAATATTTGTAATTTTCTTGTTAGTAATTTCCCATTGCTTGCCACGTTAATTGCGAATCGATCGTTAATCCAAGAAATTTTACAGACTGAAGTTTAGACGGTTTTATGTGTTTTAGGGTTAATAGCATTTCGGTTGTTTTCGTGAAATTTAATTTTAACTGGTTACCATTAAACCACATTTCGGCAACTGACTTGTCTGTATTCAATTTCTGCTCTACAGTTAGAAGGGAGTCTCCACGAGCAATTAGAGTTGTGTCGTCTGCGTAATGAACTGGCGATGTGTTTCAGATGCAATCAGGAAGGTCGTTGATATATATCAAGAACTAAATGGGTCCTAGGATAAAACCTTGGGGAATACCATGGTTAATTGGAAGCAAATTTGATTGCATTTCATCATTATTAATAACAACGTGTTTTCTTTCAGATAGGTATGACGCAATCATACGTATTGCACACGGGCTGAAATTAATAAAATAAAGTTTTCTACAAAGTAAATCATGCGTCATACAATCAAAATATTTACTGAGATCTAGGAAATTACAAAGCACAACTTATTCATTTTCAAAAGCATTGATGCATAAGTCAACAAAATTACTCATGGCTAATATAGTTGATTTCCCTGAGCGGAACCCAAACTGGCATTTATTTAGAAGACTATATTGTTCCAAGAACTGTATTTTAAATAAAATGGGTAAAATTGATATTGGCCTGTAGTTGCCTGGGCCAGAAAGGTTTCCCTTTTTATATACCGGAATAGATTTTACCACTTTTAATACATTGGGAAAAATACTAAACGAAATGCTTAAGTTAACTAATCTAGTTAGTGGTTCTATAATTATATCTATAATAATTGTAATCATCTCTATATTTAAGCCATAATAATCTTTACTATTTACTAGTTTTTGTTTTTAGTTTTTTTACGACATCTCTTATTTTTACACATAATACTTTACCAAACATCATGGGTTAATTTCTGTTCCTGCTTTAAAGCAAGTTTGTACCTATTCCTATGATCTTTATATAACTTAATAATATTAGGATTATTTTATGTCTCTCTAATGATTCACGGAGAAGTTGTAGGTTTGATCTCTTATTCGTAACTCTTTAGTACTACGATGACGCTCAGGAAAAGCACAGCGCATATATTCGATTAAAACATTTTGAAACATCTCCTATGCCATATTTGCGACAGATATGTTATCAAAACTGGTCTAATCATAGCCATTTAACTTTTCAAAAAATATTATTTTCCTCTCCTGAGTTATTGGTCTAGAGAGCTTTGTTACAAATTTACGTTTAGAATTATTTTGTAAATTAACTTATATTCCCTTATGATCAGATATACCAATATTTACTATTTCTAGGTTATTATTAAACTTATTGTCAGTAAAAATGTTGTCTATGCAAGCCTCATTTCTTGTAGCTTCATAAGTTAAAGGCAATAGGCCACAACTCGATAGCAGATTACACAATTCAAAGCTTTTCTTGTCATTGGCGTTAAAATGGACATTGAAGTCTCCACAAAGATATATTGTTTGGATGAATGGATTAATTCCCTCCAGGATTGCTGTCAGGATATTTAGAAAATCAGTATAATTAGCGGTAGGTGATCAATAAATACAAATAATTACGATTCTATCATTTTCTACATAAATACCTGACATCTCGCATGTTTTTCAATTAAAAGTTCAGATAGGAAAGTCAGAGGCTTACATACTTCATTTCTTTTTATAATGATCAGGGTGCCGCCATTTTTTGCAACCTGTCTGCTAAAAGAACACGCGACTTTAAAGCTATTTATAGTACTACTTTATAATTCTAATATAGATAACCAATGCTCACTGATAGCGATAAAGGAAATATTTTTGTCAATTATATATGCCTCTAGCACATCTATCTTATTACGCAAACATTGGATGTTAATATATTTATAAGTAACCTATTGGCATTTACTTTCAATTTCAGTGTATCATCTGTACCAACTTCCGGTGTCTCTCGTTCCTCTTTTCCCGGAATTTAAAAAAAAATATTAATTCGGACATTCTCTGGCCACATCTCTGGTTTCTTCAGTTCCTCAAACTTATTAGCGACCACCTCCACTTTAAAACTCGGGATGCCTAGATTTGAGTTGCTTCACTGTTGAATTTGGGATTTTAGATATTCCATTAAATCAGATGCATTCAGATGAGGATCTAAATTGTATACGTGTAGATGATTATACCGAATCACTCCTTTAACTGGTCCTGCAACAACAACTACTGATAACGTTCCCTTGTTCCTTTGGGCGGCGACTGCCGTTGGTTTCCAATTCATTTTGTGTATCATTAGAAGAATTGGAGGTTGTGCCATCTATTACATCGAATTGATCAGTTTTTTTATCATTCAAATTACTACTTAGCACTGACTTAACAATATTTGTTGGTACATTATCGTGCTTTGGGGCAACATTCCTGTTTGTATTATTATTTTTGTGTATAAGACTTTTGAGATATGTATTTTCTAAGAAGATTCTATCTGATCTTCTAGAAAATGGATTTTATCTCTAAGGAGGGCGTTATTTTCCATTAAAATTTTATTTTTATGTTCCATCTCTTCTAATATAATTTTTTTAAAGTTATTTTCAGTGGTGTGTACATCATATGATGGTTTATCGTAGATTGTCGGTTTATTATTTACTTGAGATGAATTAGATGGACTATTTTCATCAATTTGACTTTTACTTCCATAACTATTGGATGATTCACAAGTATGATTTTTCATGCAACCTGTATGACAGGGCCGCTGACATTCACCAGCCATCGATGTAGAATATGTTTTAAATTTTTTAATTCATTTATTTACACTCGCTTCACGCCACACGGCTTTTACTTTTTTATACCACTTTAAGTTTTATTTGCAGTGACTAGTTTCGACTACACAGTAATCATTATCAAACTAAGTGACTAAGTAAACTAGCAAACTAAGTAAACTAGTCACTGCAAATAAAACTTAAAGTGGTATAAAAAAGTAAAAGTGTCTTAATATTGAAATGTACCACCAAGTGAACGCCGTTAAGATCCAAGAACATTTCTTACGTTTCTTTAAGCCGACCTCATGCCAGTGTTAGCCACTTTATTTCCAAATTCGTTAGATCTGGATATACCTGATGAACGAATATGGTATCAACCGGACGGAGCTCCACCCCATTATGATGTGTTCGTTCGTACATATTTAGACGAAGTTTTTCCCAATAGATGGATTGGAAGAAGAGGTCACATTGAATGGCCGGCGAGATCTCCAGATCTTAATCCCCTTGATTTTTTTTTGTAGGGATATGTCAATAGTAAGATCTATGTAACAAAACCGAACAATATTGAAACCCATAGGCAGCTTATTAGGCATGAAATACGGCAAGTCACACCAGAAATCTTAAAAAAACATTAGAGATGCATGTTATCATCGATTTGTACTTTGCCAAGAAAGAAACGGTGCTCGTTTTGAACATTTGTTGCATTAAATTTTATTCAAGCTATAAAATTGGTTTTCTTTTTTTTATCACGTGAGCTTTGAAAATATTCAAGAAATAAATAGTTTCTTGTATTTCTTGCGAAGAGATCTTTCAAATGAGGTGTTACTTGACATACCTTACTAGAGAAAAGAAAAAGATCAGAGGTGGCTGGGCACTTGCGGGAACAGATACACAACATATACATAGAAACGAAGGAAAGAAAAAACAATACCTAACGTGTTTCGGGATTTTTTGCAAAAATCGCCTATATAAATTATGAATGAAGTGATGAATTTTATTCCAGTTAAAGTTTCCACATTGTATATTTTTCTCAGTTCCTTCCTCTCAAAATGATCTAATAATTCAATAGGCTTCTCAGTGATTCTCTACGCTTCGCTTCCGTAGCATATGAAGTTCGGATGAGGGTTTTTTATATGCGGATTTTTATATATCTATGGATGTACCTAGACTTTATAATTTATAGCAGGGAGAAGAAAACTCGGTTGCCGCTTGCTATTCGTTCTTTTATCTCCATGGTTTCATAATTTTGGAACCTAAGTACCTGAAATTTCTAACCATCTCTAAGCTGTAGTTTTAAAATACTCTTCGGTAATTCTTACTTTGATACATAGATTTTATTTTTCTTTCCTTGATTCTCAATCTGATGTCTCCTGGTTTCGTTTCGATTTTTACAAACACTTCCTTGACTGTTATCAATGTTCTGCTCAGGAAATTGAGATAATCCACATGGGCCACTAATTGGACGGGTTTGTTCATAATGGTGCCGTTTAAATTGATTTCTGTTTTTCTTATTACTTGTTCGAGTGTTAGGTTAAAAATCATCGGGGTTAATCTGTTCCTTTGTTTTAGTCCTGTGTGTGAGTCAAAATCCTTTGTTAGTTTGCTTCTATTCCTATCCTGCATTTGGCGTTTAGCATCGTGGTTCTCCCTAGTCTCACTAGCTTAGGGGGTATATTGAAATCAATCAGGATAGAGTATAGCTTGTTTCTATCTATACTATCATAGGCCTGTTTAGTGAATACCTATGTGAAACTCCCTGAATGTATAGTATATCTGTCTAGCGATGTGTAGTTGGTCGACCGTAGACCTCTCACGTCTAAATTTTGCCTGTGTTTGGTGTTTTCGGCAGATTGTTCAAGTTTATCTTTGATGATCGTTTTATAAATTTTGTATGTTGTGCTAATTAGTGATATTCTCCTATAGTTGTTACACGTAAGTTTATCTTCCATTTTAATTTGCGGCATTTTTTTTGTTCCAGATTTTAGTTATAATCGACATTGTCGGCACCCAGTTCTTTATTATTCTTTACCTTTTCGAGCAGTTGCATTCTGAGGATATCCTAGTGGAATTGATTAAATCTTGAAAGTGTTGTTTCCATTTGTCTAGAATTTGTTATATTCCAGATACTAAAGTCCCGTTTTTAAATTTGCAAAGTGATGTTCTTGGCTGGTACCCCCCTTGAAGAAGTTGCTGAGCTTGTATTGTTCCTAAAGTTTTCTTCTATATTTTCCATGATAGCGTTATTATCTTTCGTTTTATTACAATTTTCTTTTCTATCCTTCTGGATTCTTTGTTCTTGTCGGCCTTTCTAAGTATGCTATTTTTTTCTATTTTCATTCGTTGTTGTCTTTGGTTTTTATTCTATTGAAGATTATGCCGCTTTAATTATTGCTACTTTGATGGTTTGTCAGTCGTTCTTCTTCTAGCGTCTTCTGATATTGAATTCTTGTTTTTGGATCTCGAGTGTTGTAGGTTTGCTGTATGCTCCGGTTTAACCGGAAATACCTTCAACTTTTTTAAATTTAAATGGGTCAGCCTGTTTATTTCTCTAGATTTTTAAAAAGCATGTTATTTTGAAATTGAACATACTGGGTTTAGTATAAAAATCTTTTAAAACAAGAAATAACTAAATTTTAGTTGTAGATTAAGTAAATTTATTTATTTTAGACCATAGGTTCCCAAAGGTGACTAGGCTTTGACCCATCTAACAAAAAATTTTAATCTTGTGACCCACCTCTTAGCTGTCTTAGAGAAAAGAGGGTATAAAAATTAGTAATGGATTCCCTAGCGGCGAGTCGTGGAACTACGTAATGCTGTCTTATTTGTTCTAAAAGAAATTAAAAAAAAAATGTTTTTGTAAGTTTTACCAATATGAATGAAAGGCTGTTGAAATAAGAAACACAACTTAAATAAATAAAAATCCTACTTAAATACCTACAACTGCAATATTTTTACAAAGTTATTTTAATAGGAAGGGTTCATTTGTTTCTTAGTGTTATACCTGATATTAGGACAATTATTATGCTAATATTTGATGGTAGAGGCGTTTACTTTGTGGTACATCTTGAATGATTTGTAAATGAGACACAATAACTTTGTTTTACCACTTTATTTTAAACAATTTCAGTGACTATAGTTTCGAATATAAGCTATTCATTATCAAACTTAAAGTAACTTAAATTACGAACAATTTTTATTTATATAACAGCGTTGAATAGGGGCGTATACATTAGGTCAGTCTGGTCGTTTAATAGGGAAATTCCGGGATTAGTTTTAGCTTTGTAAATCTCGACCGCTTCCAGTAAATCCATTTTTCGGCCTTTATCCGCTAAGTGGATTACTGAAAGTACATCTTTGTCAAAATGATGGTGAGTATCTAATAAATGGTTTGAAAATGTTGAATTTGTATTTTTTAAATTGTATGACTGTTCATGTTCTTTTAATCTAATTTTGAAACTACGACCAGACTGTCCTATGTATACACTTTGACATTCAGGACAAGTTAACTTGTAAACCCCAGATTTGTTTATGTTTTCAATCTGGGTTTTACCGTTAAAAATTAAATTGCAAAGTTTGGTGTATGGTTTGAAACTGATATTAATGTTACATCTTTTGAGGACATTTTTAATTTTGAGACTCACGTTGCCAAAGAAGGTAATTGATTTGAAACTCTGTGTATCGGTTGATACCTGTTTTGCATAAAAATATTTTTGTAGTCGTTTTATTTCGAATTTGTGTATAAGTTCGTTGATTAGTTCTTTCTTATATCCATTATTTACTGCTATTTGTTTAATTGTGTTGATTTCAGTGTTTAGGGATTGCGGGCTTAAGGGTAAGTTAAATGCTCTATGGATCATTGAATTAAAACTTGCTACTTTATGTTTTTTAGGATGTCGGGAATGATTAGGAATAACGGAATCTGTATATGTGGGTTTTCTGTAAATATTAAAATTAAGTTTGTTATTTAGTTTGTTAATTGAGAGATCGAGGAAATTGATAGAGTTGTTAGTTCTGTTTCTACTGTGAATGTTATTGATGGGTGGATGGTATAAGGAATTTTAGGAATTGGTTTATTTGCCTCTCGGTGCCTTTAAAACATGCAAGGATATCGTCTACATATCTAAACCACCATTTGATATGTTTTTTGCCTAAGGGGAGTCTAGTATTTGTTAGTTATATTTTCCATGAAAATTTCGGCTAGCAATGGGCTGAGTGGTGAGCCCATTGCTAGACCTTGTTCTGAATATAAAATTTATTATTATAAGTGAAATAGTTTTGTTTTAGTAAGGTATCAAGTAGTGTTAAAAAGTCTGATTTTACTATGGGGTTAACATTGTTAGTATCTAGATGTTCATTTATTAGTTTCATGCAATCTTCAGTGGGATTTTGGCAAACATGTTAGTGACATCAAAGGAGACTAGTTTACAGTTGTTATCTATGGTTAAGTTGGTTAGTTTTTGAGTTAGTTCTATAGAATTTTTGATGGAGTAGGGATCTTTGAAATTGGTTAGTGATCTAAAAATTGAATTGAGTTCAATAGCGATTTCTTTTCCTGGTGAATTAATATATGATACTACGGGACGTATGGGTTCATACGTCCCGTAG